>CAKNXH010062061.1:48351-104185 GCA_932178445.1 Andricus quercusramuli | reverse complement strand
TTGTTTATATAAATTGTTTATAAAATAAACCAGTATTGATGGGTGGGGAAAAAGTTTCCAGAAAACGTTATTGCCAATATAATTTCAGAAAATACAGAAGAAAAAACGGTTTATTTTCACCTAAAATACCTTAAAATGTGCATTTGTTTATATAGTTTGTTTATAACATAAACAAATATTTGAGAGTTAGAATCTTTTTCTTAGAAAAAATAGTTGGCAATGTAATTTCAGCAAGGTCAGAAGAAAAAATGATTTCTTTTCGCTTAAAATCGCCCAAAATGTGCATTTGTTTATATAATTTGTTTATAAAATGAACAAATAACAATTAATCTTAAATTTTCATGTCCGCGCATCATTCTAACGATGAAAGCTAGCGATTGCAGGACAGAAATATACTTGAAAGGCGAATAACCTCTAATGTTGATTATTTGTTGACACAATTTGTTTATAACAATTAAAAATGCAAGTTAACGATTTTTTTATCTTTCCGATACCCTTGTGCATTAAACTCAAGGGACTAGACGTATAAGAAAAATTTTATCTGGAAGATAAAAAATAAAATTTAAAAAATCGACATTTTTTCCGTTGTTTGCATTAACATAAAAATTAAATAAACAAAAAATAAAAAATTAACTCTCACCATTTCTTAAAGAATTTAGTTCTGAGTTTTTCAAAAAAAAGAAAACTAAAATCGGTGCAAAATTGTGTTCTAAATGTCATTTTGAACCTCGATTTCCGATTTCACCCCACTGTGTATCGTGGCAAATTCGGTAATTCATCAATTAATTTTTTGTTCGTGCATAAATACTTGCATCTGGGAATCACTACATCGTTCATGTACTGATAGCACCTGGGAGGACGATGTTCAATTGAACTGCAAAATTGAGGGAGTCCAGTAAAAACAAGGTCACCTGGAATTTAAAAATAAACTTGGCTTCCATGACGAATAATAAAACGTTAGTCTGGTCGATATTCTCTAGCTATTACTTCAAACCCTCCACCTAACTTTTGAAGAAAAAATAGTGATTTATATATTTTCTTTAGACTGAAAATATTCCTTATCAATAATTATGTTGCATTGCATTACATTTACTTGTAAAATTAAACATAACCATTCAGAAAAAGACTGGAATGACGATCTTCATTTTATTCAGATTGAGATAACGATTAAGAACTGATAACTAATTTTTTTACCTGAATATAACCGAAATCACTTTTGATCCTTTGTTTTTTATACGGCTGCACTTGCCGACCGATTAAGGTTCTGTTTCATCCTAAGTTGCCGACGGTTGCTATACTACTGTACCATCACCTAGTATACATGAAGGGTGGATATTCAAAGTCGTATAACCGCCATTTCCAATTTCTTACAGGAGAGCGGAAAAACGCTCGCATTTTGTTAATCATGCAATGCAAAATGCAATGTTTGAAAAATTCTCACAATGAAACTATTGCGAGTTTTAACTTGCTCTTTTCGCTGAAATGACGGCATCAGCTTAGAGTTTCGAAAAAAAAATATAAAAAATTTTGAAAAATTGGCGGTTATACGACTTTGAATATCCACCCTTCACATTACCTAATGCTGTACTACTTATTTCAATAGTGAAAAGAATAAAATATTGCAGATCAGAGTGAATGAACTGAAGGGTCAAGCAGCAAAACGAATCAATCCACTTTTCGTGGAAAATGAGCTTATTAGGTAGAAAACTCTCCTGAACTTTTGAAAAATTTGATTGTACCTATACCAAAATTAAGTGTTTTCCGTAGATTTTGGGTCACTGAATCCAAATCAGAAATTGAATTTTTTCTATCACGTTTCTTGCCTCTCCTGAAAATCGGCCAAATGTTGATTGATTCGTTTTGCTGTGCCAGCGTTCAACTATTTCCCCAGAAAATAGTTCCCCCTTAGTAATTGGTTCTGTTACCCTAGAAAAATTTCCAAAAAAATAGAAAAAAATTCCAGAGAATTAACTATCACATTAATATAGAATATTCTGTACTAATCTAAAAATTTGAAATGTCATTGATTTTTCTAGAATATTCTGAAATGCTCTAGATTTTTTGGGAATGTTCTATAAAAAAAGGATTGTTTTAAAATTTTTATGAATTTTATAGAATGTTTTGGAATTTTCAGAATTATCTCAACATTTTGAAAAGTTTTGGAATGTTTCGGACTTTTCTAGAATGTTGTGGAATGTGGTGAAATATTTAGATTTTTCTAGAATCCTCTGGCATATTCTGGAATGTTCAAGAGCTTTTTAAGATTATTCTGGAATTACCGAATGTGCTTGAACATATATGGTCTAGAATTGTACTAATTTTGAAGGAATCTAAAATATTCTGAAATTCTTTATCTGAATATTCTAAAATAATGCAGAATGTTCTAGATTGATCTGGTATTTTATTTACTCTATTTGTAAAATTCTTCGAAACATTCTATGAAACAGGATAATTGTTAGTAACAACAAGCTCAGTAATTCCAATTCTATTTCTCAAAGACACCGCGCATGTGACGCATCAACAGCCTTCTTTATTTTAAAGATGCGGTTAATTCTCTCGTGTGTAAATGATTTGATAAAACTCGTTACAATAACTCGTTTTTATTTTAACATAATGAAGGTACAAAAAGTCGTTCTACCGGATATTCCCGTGGACTCCATATTGAATAAAAAAAAAGAATCTGAAAAAATGTAAAACACTCGCACGAAGCTAGGTTCAGCATGCTGAAAAGATAAGAAAATAAATCGTTGCTCGCATTGCGCTGTCTGCGTGGCAGTAAAACTGAAAAATTTAACTATGAAAACGTACAAGCCTCATTTATGTTAAATTTAGAAATTATCAAGAATTTTAAAATACAACAAAAAATGTAAAGTTTTGGAAATTCTCGGTAATTTATTGTGAAATATGGTCATTTATTGGTAATTTATGGATGATCCAGACTGTCAAACAATATGTTTTCAGTACGAGCCGGAAGAAAGTCCTCTTTCCCTTGGTGAATATGATATTTTTTATAACAAGTGCATGATTTCAGAAGTGCCAAAAATTTTGAAAATTTCAGATATTTTCGAAATTTTCGGCAAAGGGAATAACTGAGCTTCCATGTGAAAACTGATGAACTTCCGCAAAGTATAATAATTAACCATAAATTACCATAAATAAACGTTAATATCCAGAATTTGCCAAAAATTGCGATCATTCACCGAAAATTTCCAGAAATTTTAGAAATTTTTGGATATCCTGAATTTCCATAAATTTAAAATTGTCAAAAATTCTCAACATTTTTGTTCGTTTATAAAGGGCATAGCCGGGTTGCCTTGTAAGAACTGTCCCAAGCCAAATCAGATTCCGGATCAAATATTCGAAGGCACTTGATGATTTATTTTTTTCAAATTTTTAACCTGATGGCCACCATATTGGATGAGTAATCGTTGATTATGCAAATTTCGCTTTTCGCAATTTTTAGCTAAACTAATCAATGATTAAATCATCGGAAGAATCTGAAAAAATGCACAGTACTTCTTGGCATCAAGGGCAATCTTCGTGAATCTTTCAGAAGTTTTTTTGTGCGAAGTTCGCAATGAAGAAAAATTGCAAAAGTTTTTGCACGAATTTTTGTTTCAAAAAAATCCGCAAGCAAAACCGAATTTTTCATCAATAATAAGTCTCCCAAAGACGCATAAATCTTAATTTTTCAGATTTTTTAACAATGTCGACGATGCCTAAAAATAACTATAATTGTTTAATTCCGTGGTTTCGATGGTTTCGCCAGATCCATAATACGTCTACAAGAATGCATTGTTCAATGTAATATTTTAACCATATCATATCAAGGCAATTATATTGGCCAGACACGGAGCTTTTTTCTATGACTTCTTATGTCTCTTCGGATTAAGGTCTCATTCACACATTCTAACCATTCCTTCCACGGTCTGCCTCTGAGCATACTGCCATTTACTTTACCTTTATGATGCACTTGTTTCGTTTGACGTTCATCTTTCATTCTTTCAACATATTCGAACCACTTTAACTGATTTCTTTCCCAAGTGTCAATTATTGTCTCTTTTGCACCACATTCTTTGAGGATTATTTTGATTCATACTTTGTCCATGAGTGTTTTCCCGCATGTCTGATGAAGGAAATTCACGTCAATCGCGATAATTTTGCCCTCGTCCTTTTCTTGACAGGTCCATGTCTCGCTACCGTATAGTACAGTCGGTACAAATATAGAATTATGTCTTTCCGTCGCTAGTGAATAGGCTGCCCAGATATACGTACTTGTCAACTTGCTCTAATCTCTCATCATTTAGGACAATGTTGCACATTGTTTTATCACCTTTTTTTCAAACACCATCAGTTTTGTTTCATTTACGTTAATTCTTAGGGTAATGTTCTTCATGCTTGTGTTCAGTTTACTTAAAATTCTTTTCAAGTCTTCGATTGACACTGGCATAACAACCTTATCGTCTGCGAACGCTATCCCACGTACCCTCATTGTGTCGAGATCTACACCTTCTTCGTCAAAGAGGGCCATTCTTAGAAACTTGTCCATAAATATGATAGATAGCCATGAGGACATAACGCATCCTTGTTCAACGTCTTGCATAATATCGAACCATCAGTTTTCCATTAATACTTACACTCGCTTTACTACCTGCATATATTGTTTCCATTGCTTGTAGAAGCCCTCCATTTACTCCGTACTCTTTAAGGACTTCTCAAAGTTTACTTCTATTCAACTTTTCAAATGCTTCTTCTGGGTCAACAAATACACAGAGAACTTTCTTTTCTGCTTCCAAACTTTTTTCTATGATCTGCCTTAAGCTATAGCAAGACAGTATTTATAAATATTTTATCTGTACATGATCTTCCTGGAATAAATTCACTTTGGTTTTCCCATATCTTTTCTTCTGTTATTTTCATTTCCCTGCGAATAAGTATTTTTGAGTATATTTTACTTACGATACTTAAGAAGCTGCATTATGTACTATTTTGCAGTTCTGTTGCCCTTTAGCTTAATTTTCATTATTCATTTCTGACGTCCATTTTTACTTCTTGAAACTGAAAAATGAAATTTTAGCTTCGCAGCATCGGCATTGAAAAGGGCTGAAATCATGCACGTGTCATGCAAAATAACAATTTGATTTGACTTGAATTGGCGAGCACTGATACAAAGAAAAATGAATGGAAAAACATATGTAGTATGTTATGCACCAAGAACGAGAAGTGGGACTATTTTGACAAGTGTAATGCGAGTCAGAGATGAGCACTGAACGATCGGAACACATTTATTCTGAATTTTATGAAATTTAATTAATGAATTACGAATAATTTGATAAATTTTGAAAACTTGTAATTTTGCAAATTGAGTTTTTTTGAAAACTGAGGGAAATTCAGAGTATCCAGAATTAAAGATGGAAATTATAGCAAATTATGATAATTCATGGTAAATTATCACTTCGACTTGAGCAAATCTGTCAATGCGACCAGGTAATTGCTTGCCAATCACTTTTTGTAATCTCATATATGTATGATTGTCTATATTCACCTCTGACGTCACACTTTTTCTCCCTAGGGAGAAAAAGTACACTTTTGCACACTCTGATGTCACGATCCCAGGAAAGTACTACTTTAAGGGTTGCACAGGCATCGAAAAGGGCTGAAATCATGCATCTGTTATAAAAAAAATATATTTTTCTAAATGGGCGATTTGCACTCAATAAAGAATCATCTCTCGCTGTTGGAGCAAAGTTTGATAACTGGGAAAGATGCGTGTTTGACGTAAGTACAATAAATAATTGAATAAGTCTTCCGCAATAATAAGGAGTTGGGGTGTTTTACGCGACTTTTATCTGGCAATCATGAAATTTAAAAATTCATTCAGCCTGCTTGCAGTTAATAATGCAGACTCGCGTGACTTGCTCGTAGAAATAACAGTCGCGTTCGCTTGCGTGGATTAATATTTGATTACTGACGTAAACGGG
The DNA here is from genome assembly GCA_932178445.1 of Andricus quercusramuli. Classification (NCBI taxonomy): domain Eukaryota; kingdom Metazoa; phylum Arthropoda; class Insecta; order Hymenoptera; family Cynipidae; genus Andricus; species Andricus quercusramuli. Next base: position 98,204 of record CAKNXH010062061.1, on the reverse strand, counting down.
GTGTACTCACGTAGCATATTTGTCGCGACTCAGGCAAACATCTGACAGGAGCCCGGATCTTTTAAACATGGAGAATTCAACATGATGAGGCTAGAGTCAACTTCCAGACATACACTTTTTATTACACCTTGCGGAATTTAAATTGCTTGAAAAAAATATCCTACACTACAAATTGAAAACTTGCAATTTCAAAGACGTGAGAATTTGTATTTTTTTTATCTAGAATAGGTGATGTGATGTAACTCAAAAGTCTTGCAATTATTATTATCAAACACCTGATTGACTTTTCAAAACACTGAAACCTGGATTCAAGAGACCTGGGCTTACGGTGTTCCTATAATTTCAATCCTCGGCATTTTTGGTGATGTGGGGACCGCGGGACTTAGTGGGCAGTACCCTGAGCGCGTTAGTTGCGTCAAATTACGTCAGATGTTAGCATGCATCCAAATTCAACAGAAATAGTTGACACAGCCCTGAAATTTTACGTGGATTTAAGATGAAGGTCACTACAAGCTCTGCCCAAAACTGTACTTAAATCCAGGTTCCAGTGTAATTAAAGTTGTTTTATATAAAGGACACCGCACACGTCCGGATCAAGAATTCGAAAGGGAATTATAAGAAAAATACAGTTTTTATTGAAACAGTAACCAAACTTGCAAGTTCTAAATGTATTTTAAAAGAAAATTGCATCTGTTATTGAAATGATATTCGACTCAGAAAATTTCTGCTAGATTCGGCTAAGTGCTTCTCATTCTACATATAGATCAGATTCTTTGAAATAAATTTTTTGTACCCATAAACATGCACAATTCACTATTTTGTGTATGCAGAATATTTTGCGGCTCTTTTCACATACTCTAAACATTCCAGCAAAGAAACCAACATCCTAGAAACCGAATCCAAGAAGATTATTTTTAAAACTATTGAGATGAAAAATCACTTTGAAACAAATACAGGAAGCGTTCCCTATCCAGAAAAGTGTTTGAATTTACTTTAATGGTTGCTTCAACATACCTTGAACATTCAAGAAGAAAATATAAATTTACAAAGAAACTAAAACGACATGTGCTTTTTGTTATTGAACTATTGGGGTTGAACATCAATTTATAATAAAAGTGAGTTATATTTTCGGAAAGGTTATATTTTTAAAAATTATTTTTAACCCCAATAGTATATATTAAAAGAATCAGCTGTGAATTTTTTATCAGTAAATATCGACTTCTTTGTTTGAATGTTTATGGAAGGTGAAAACAACCCTCAGAATCGACTCAACATCTCTTCATGCTAGGACATGCTTTTCACGTTCATTGTGAAGTAATTTCCAAAATCAATAGTGTAATAAAAATTCTCCTGAAATTTTGTTTGTTAGTAACTGTGGAATTTCTTGTTTCAATATTTAGGAACTGTTAAAACAATCCTTGAAATAAATTCAATATCTGTTCATGCTGAAACATTTATATTAGGATTTCATTAGGCTTACAATTAATTCCTTTTAAATTTTTCTTCTCAAATACTCTTGCGTGGAGTTATATTAAAACTTTCAAATCATCTAATGAATTATCAAAAACGTTATACCTATCTCATGTTACTGCTTTTCGCTGAGAGTTAGTATTTTTAAAAAATATGAATAGAAAATTTAAGTATTACATTTTGGGTTTAAAATTCAACTATTTGGTGCAAAATAACCTTTTTGTTTGAAATTAAATTTTTGTTGGAAATTCATATTTTAATGTAGGAAATTTAACAGCTTTGTAGAACATTCGCCTTTTCAACTCGAAAATAATTTGTCGTTTTTTGGTTTAATTCAACTGCTTTTTATCCAAAATTAAAACCTTTTTTTCTATAAAATCGCAACTATCACATTTTTCGTTGAAAATAATTCGTATTTAATTAAAATATAGCTACTTGGTGAAAAGCCATTTTTTATGAAAAATTTAACTCTTTTATTGAACATTCATCTTTTTGGATTGAAAATTTAACTGTCTCCGGAAAAATTTGTCTTTTTGGCTAGGAAATTAAACTATTTGTTTAAAAATACAACTTTTTGTGGTTGAAGTTTAATGTTTTTGTCTGAAAATTCGACCATTTGGTTGACTGTTCATGTTTGTAGGTTGACAATTTAACTATTTTGTTGAAAATTCATCCTTTTCGCTTGCAAGTTCAACTATTTGATTGCAAATGGAATCTAATAAGTTGAATATAGAATTGGTGCCTCTTTATTGAAAATTCCTTTTCTAAGTAGAAAAGTTCTTTTGTTTAAAATTCATCTCACTTGTTTGAAAATTTAAGTGTCTTCTGAAAGAATCGTCTCTTCGGGTTGAAGATCAAACTATTTGTTTGAAAATCCAAGTATTTGTGGTTGAAGTTTCATCTTTTTTGTTTGAAGATTCAAACTTTTGGTTGAAAATTCAGTTAAAAATTCATCTTTTTTGATAGAAAATTAATCTCTTTCGTTTGAAAATTCATATTTCTGACGTCACACAGGGGGGGGGGGGGTGGCAAGATTTTTGTGATGATCTGTGACGATGAAGGGGAGAGGTGGAAAATGTTTTGAAATAGCTTGTTGCTTCTTTGAGCACAGTTTGTTTTGTAACACTCCTTGGACACAGGTCGCCGATCAATCTATTTGACAATCACCCAAGGCGCAGAGCTTCACAAAGTCATAATATGTCATAGATTCACAAAAAAATAGACAAACTGACTAATAATGTCATAGTAAGATCTAAACCAATATAATATAATTCAGCTACTTTGATTGATAGATGAGAAAGTCGAAAGAGGATTTAAATTGAGAAATTATGAAATTCGTAGACCAGGTGCGAACTTCGACGATTATCCTTTCAATTGGTGACGCTTCGGTAGAGAACAGTCCCGTAGGAACGGTTTATTTAAGCGTCGTCCGCTTTAACAGACCATCTCCCTCGTGGCCTAGCATAACAACATGCAGATTGGCTCAACGAAATTAGAAAGATAGATAGATGCAAATTTACCCACCACAGCCAAAAAACGTACAATAGGAGCGCAAGAACTTCTTTTATTAGAATTATTTTATCAGAAAAGCAGAACTCTAATTTATAAATTAAAAAAGGTTGTATTCAAATATATTCTGTGATTTTCGTAAATATTGTTCTTTCTCCAAAATTATCTGACAATTCTGGTAGTTGTTTCCGAATTTTGAATAATATACAACTAGAACGGAGTATCCCAGAGTGATTTTGATTTTTAATAATTATTTTTCTAGTTGCTTCATTTCTCTTTAAATTCTAGAATTTTTTCGATTTCGCTACACTCTTCTCGAATGTTCAGGAATATTGTTTCTTTTTCTTATCTCTTACGAAATGTTCTAAGTTCTGAAATATTCCAGACTATTTCTAAATGTTTTGAAACTTTCCAAATGATCTTGAGATTATTTAAAAAGTAGCAACAAATACACACACGCAAAGTGCATGTTCACCTACTTGACTTTTTATTTCCTATTATTGTAAAATAAACCATTTGAAAAAGAATAATGACAAATTTTTAAATATTGAAAATACGAAAATGATTTAAGGGTCAATAATTGTCAATAATTGTCAATAATTGGATAAACTATTATTTTGAACAGATATACATAAAATAAATAATATCCACATTCGTTAATTTCCTCTGAAAAATTGTTACAAAAAAGGGAAAGGAACTAAAACCATTTTCACGTGAATTTACAAATTAATACAATAAGTCACAATCAATGTTATAGGGAAGTACAACTTTTTTCTATTATTAGGACGAATTTTGTCCTTTCTTGTATTTCTTGTATATTCCTGTATTTTATTGTAGTTTTAATTTTCTACAAGGATTTACAAATAAAATAATCTACAGGAATTTACAGGTTTTTTCAGTCAAAAAGTTATTCTTCCTCAACCTAATAGACCAGTGGAAATAGCTAATTCATTAACAAAAATTCTGAAGGTCTTCAAAAAAATTGTATGTTGCCCTTCATTGCTCCACGACAATTCAAAACATTTTGCAAATTTGAGTGAGTAAAAAAACGAAAAATAAGCTCAGTCTCTATCCTGTATTAAATTTGCAAAACGTTCTCGCTGCGGCAACATTATCAACTATAAACAAATAATTATTTTTTCAATCAATCCCCAACGAAAAAAACTGAAGGTTTAAGTTAAAGGTAGCAAAATGTTGTTTCTGAATTTTGCCATTGAGAAAAAACTATTGTATGATTTTCACAACTATATGCATAACGCAGATTATCGTTTTTGTAATTAATGTGGCATTTTTGCAATTCGACTCATGAAATTCCTGCGATAATTGCAAATGTTGCATTTTTGGGTAACAAATATTAAATTTTTTCAATATTGCAATATCAAAATTGCAATTAAACACATTCGATACTTTGTTAAACTAACCAAAAAATACAAACATTTTGCGAATCGTACTGAGTGATAATTAACTTAGTACTAAAATCATATTAGATTTGAAAACTGTTTACTACATGGCAACATTTATAATGATAAAAAAACTTATTTTTCTTTAAAATTTTTCCCTGATTCAATTTTCAAGGTGTTGCAAAAGGTTTTTTCTTACTATTGAAGAGTTCCATATAGTTTGTAAGGAATTTACTAATTTTTATTGGACAACGAAATGTGGGACGAATATTACGATCCGTTGCATTGTATATAAATTTCAAATGTTATTGAAGGTTTCGCGTTTCTTCAAAAAAGTTTGTGAAAGAAATGAAATAACTGCCAGTGTAGAATAAAGAGGAAAAATTAAAAAAAAAACGAGTGGCAATATGCAATTAAGGAATTGCGTGGAAAATTTTTGATGAGTGAATAATTTTTTTAAATTATTTTCATAAGATAATTGAAGCATGATTAAAAATTTTCATTCATTTCGAAAATAAGGACAATCTGAGAGACAATTATATATTATAAGATAAGTGTAAATAAATAACGATGTTGCCTTTTCTCCCATGTAACTATTTAGTGTATTGCATATCGAAGGACGAGAGACGGCAATTTTTAGAAAATTTTCTATACCGTAATTTTGACTTGATATATCTGTGGAACGAGTCAAAACTAGCATTTTTGCCCTTAAGGTTTGAAACTCTACTTTCAACGCGCTCCATCAATTGTCAAAAGTCTAACTTCCGATAACTGAGTTATGAAAACGATATTTCCATTATAATATTCAGAAATTAAATTTTTTTGTTAATTTATAGTTTTGCCGTTATTGATTGAGATAGTTCACCTTTTTTAATATTTCAAAAGCCATTCATGAATTTTTGTTTTTTTTCTGAATTTTCACTGTTTTTTTTTCGGACATTGAAAAAAAGATATTATTTTCATTAATTTTTTTCTTTATATTCTTGTGAAGAACAAGATAAATTGGAAGGTTCCTTTTGCAACTCGTTGAGAATTTAATCTTGGGAATAATTTAAAAAAAAAGGTTATTTATCATAATCAATGTCAGCCCTCATCAGTCAACTATTTATTGCTGCTATTGTGATGCTAAACAACATCAACAATTCATAAAATTAAAAACCTCCATCAAAGCAGTGAATATAGTAAACTGTCAATTCTTAAAAAATGTTTAAAATAAAAACAAAATTTAAATTAAGAACGAAGAACGGATACCATTACTGAGTCGTTGACGGATGACATTGTCAGACAGTAGTAAAACAGAAACAACATTTTTTAAAACCTTCGGTATTCGCGCTGAGGAGTGATAATTAAGTTAAAATTTGTTTATAATTAATAATGTTGCCGTATCGCGAACGCTTTGCAAATTTAATACAGGATATAGTGACTGAGTTTATAATTACTCACTCAAGTTTGCAAAATGTTTTGAATTTTCGTGGAGCAATGGGGGGAGGGGCAAATTTTGTAAATTAATTTTTTTTAACAAATTGCCGACCCGATCACGGTTTGCAAAATTTTGCTTTATTTTTAACATATGAAAAAACAACGATACAATTTTTTTGATGTAAATGATCGCTATTACAAAATTAGCTTCTATGTTTAAACTTTAAAAGGTGGGAGAATATTAAAAAACGTATAGAAATGTTTATCTTGTCTGGTGGACAAGACTTTTATTTTTCTTCGTGTGTCTATGTAATGAATAATAATCGTTACTAAATATGTCATTGCAATGTTCTCAATATTTCTCACCCCAGATCAAAAAGAGCAACTTTTTGACTGGAAATAAAAAATAAATAATTGAGAGAGAATCGATCAAGGTCATTGTGATTAAAAGATTTGAGCTCTTAAAGATAACTTTTTTTTATTTGATGTTATTGAAACTAAACCTCAAATTAAGACCCTCAAAATGAATACTTTTGAATTTTAAAATTAAGTCTAAAAAAATGTTAATTCAAATGCTCAACAATCTATGCTTATAAAATGAAACCTTTTAACACTTTGTAATTGAAAATTTTTTTATTAAAAGCTGTTAAAATGCAAAATTAAACATTTTCAACTTCATTGGGGTATTTTTATACCACGATTATTTATAATTTTGTAGGGTAACACCCTGAGAAATTGCTGATAATCTATAAAAGAGAATTCACAATCAGTAAATTTCAGTTGTCGGGGGTTTAACATAAAATTTCAAAAGTCCTATGCAAAAATGTGGAAAAGTACCAAGACCGAGCGCGTAGCGCGAATGATTTCTCATACATTGTACAGTTTAAAAATTCAAAAATATAGAAATTCACGCTATAATTTTCATTGCTATAAATTGAAGAATAAAACAAATCATTCAAAAATTTCAAAAATCATGCCATTTTCGGCAATTTTAAGCTGGTAGCATTAATTTATACAAAAAAATAATTTTCTTTGAAAACTTTTCAAATATTCCCTTAAACATTTTTCTACAAAAGGATCATTTGAAAATTTTTCAGGGATCTAATGATAATTTTATTACCTTGGAACTCGAATTTTTCCTTCAATTTTTTGGAAATCCTGCGAAATAAAAAAAAGTTACCTTGCAATCTTTCAGACCATTTTTTGAAAATTTTGTTAATCTTTTTAAATATTCTTCAAAAAAAAATCATTGTCAGTTATTTGTTATTAATTTGGAACCTTTCAAAATGCCTGAAAAGCTTATAAATTTTGTGTTTGAAGTCTTCGAAAATCCACATTGTGTTGTAAATGTTTTGAAATCTTTTCATGTTTTAAATTTCTTTGGAAGCTTTCCAAAAATTGTGAATACATCTTAAACTTACTCGATTATTCTTCAAATTAATGAATGTTGAATTTTCATTTATTAATAAAAATGTGTTTTTTTTCTTATATTCTAGTCAGAGAAGGTTTTAGATTTGAATAAAATCCCCCCCCCCCCTGCGTCGGTGTCAAATGGGCACGTTTTGAGACCTTCTGAACCCTATAAACAGGTTTTCGCAAATTTTTCCTCCCGCCTGCGCGGTTGCCTGTGTGTCTATAGATTATTAGTCTGTCAGTTTAATAACTTTCGAAAAAATTGACTGATTGCATTGGCCTTTGGTATACTCTTTTAGTATCTAAAGTGAAAGTTAAGTTCAGCAGCCAGCCATTTTGAATGAAAAATTTAAAAATATAGAGCATTTTCAAAATTTTTGTGACCAATTTTTTTAACATTTGAAAATTCTATGTACAGCTATTCAGAGCACTCAAAAGAACAAACAATTTATTCTTACGACTTTTGAAATAAAAAAAAAATTACCAGAGTTATAGCATTTACAAAAATTGAAAGAAACAAACGAAAATGAACATTTTAAGACCAACAAAGCACGATATAAAAAAAAGTTTGGAGTAGGAAAACGTTGCTTCTTGTACACCCTACAAGATTGTAATAAATTATTTCTGAATTTTTTTAGAAAATCGAAGACTCAAATGATAAATTATACGAAAAATATGGATTCACAAAACTTATGCAACCAAAAAGATCTAATAATCTGTTGTTAATCACCTTTTGATAGGACGCGTAGTTTTTGTTTCGTTCGTAAAAAATAACATGAAAAATAAAAAAAATCAACTGGTAGACAAACGACAAAAGCTACGAAAAGAATGAAAAATAAAATGAATTGTTTAACCAAAAAAAGAGCTGTAAATGTATTATGAATCATTTTTCGATAGGATGCGTATTTTTTGTTTTAATCGTGAAAATGACATCACATACAAACAAAGTAATTTTTCGGATAAAAGACACAAGAAACAATCAAATTTTTAATAACAAAATTGTTTTTAAATTAGATCTCGAAATTTGCTTCCAACCTTTTTTCTAACGAGACACATGATGACAAAGAAAGGAGCTTTGACAAAAGAGTGTTCACAATCACTAAATTTCAGTTGTCGAGGGTTTGACATAAAATTTTAAAAGTTAAATTTGAGAATACATTGATTGTCAAGCAGAAGAGGCGAAGTTTGAATACAAAAGTTGAATTTTAAGCAAAAATTGAAATTTTCTTCCTACAAAGGTGAACTTTCCATCAAATGGTCGAAATCTTAAACAAAAAATGTATAAACTTCAATCAAAAACCGTTGGATTCAACATTTAACTGAGTAGTTGCATTTTCAATAACAATATATTAATGCTCAACAAAAAATGTAATAGTTGATATTTTAACCAAAAAAATATTATAATTCTTAACCAGAATCATTCGAATGCAAGCAAATAAAAATATGAATTCTCAAAGAAGAATGTAACAGTTGATATTTCAGCGAAAAAAGAATTGAGTTTGAAAAAAAATAGTTGAATTAAAAAAAAAACGAATTTTCAATAAAAGAGTTTAATCCTCAACCAAACCAAATTAATTTTTAATCAAACTTCTACCAAAGAAGATGAATTTTCAAGAAGAAAATATTTTTCATTCAAGACAGGAAGAAAATGTGAAGGAAATTGTTGCAAATTCAAATTTAAAGAGCAAAAGTTAAAATTTTTGTTTACATTTATGGTTTTATTTGTAAAAGCGTTCAATTTTTTGGTATATCAATTCCAAAGACTTTAAATTTGAAAAATTTGGAATTCGCTCGAAATATAAATTATATGGTCTTAATAAGAAAATTTGACAATTTAATTACCTTTAAATTTGAAACTTATTAAGGTTTACTTTTAAATTTTAAATATTTTAAAAATCATCAACTCTAACTAAAAACCCTCACCAATCTGCAATTAGAAGACTTTCCAATTTTACCGCATAGAATAACCATGTATTGTAAATCCAAATGGGTTACTTGAATTTGAACGCCTCCAATCCTAAAGACCTTCAGAACATTTCTCATCACTAGCAATGCTTGAAACATTTCGAAAAATCCTTTTCTGATTTATATTAATAATTCTGATAACAATTCTTAACATTTGAAAAATTCCACCAAGTTTCTATGCGAATACGAAAGGTATGTGATTATTTATTGAATCTATTATTCAGATAACCTAACAGTACTTAAAAATCTAAAGTTTGCAGACTTTTTTTAAACAATAAAATTAAACAACTGCTTCATGCAATGAACACGAGTTTCCCGAAAGCAATAGTTTCGAGATATTAATCGAAAATAGTGCCAGGATGTATTTTCCAATCATTTGCTTTTTCGGAGAAGGATTGTCAATTACTTGTAATGCTTTGATCAAAATTCGGGTCACAAAGAATATTTTATTGAGCTTTACATTTGAAAACATTTAATCAATGCTGCAATCAGTAGGCGTGGGTGAGCTCCATATATAAGAAATTCATCTTTATGGAATTTTCCGAGACTATTAGTAAGGAGTGGGTTTGAAATTGAGGTCTCTGATTTTCGAGAAAGTTATGCGTTATGCATCATGTGCTATGCATTACTGTGTGCCGAAGATCTCAGATATAGCTGTTCATCACACAGTATCATATCAGGAAAGTAATCGTATCGTTCTTCTCGTGTCATCATAGTAGTTCTGTAGTGTAGCAAGTTTAATATTTTTACCCGAATGTTAGCTAAATCATATACTCCATGAAAAATACCCTCATTGTCCAAAATTCCAACGATTTCACCAGTGGACCTAATTGATACTGCAGCAAGTCGTTCGTTTTTTTGTATCTGGCGAAAATGTGCAGTTTGGTAGACCCTTATCTTATACGTTATCTCCGGAGGAAAAGATAAGGTTTGTACATTTAATGGTGGGAGTTCGTACTTGAGAGGTCGAATTTTCCCAGCAATAATTGCTACAAGAACACAAGCGCTGGCAGGAGAAGGAGGCTCGTGATAAGAATAGGGTTTTTTCTCTTTACTTTTCCTTGGAACTAATTCAGGTCTGCCAAGAGGAAATTGTTCGCCAGGAACATTTGAGCTTGAGGCAGCAGGTTGACCGGACTGCGAACTTAATTCTGGAAGAGAAAATGGAAATCGATTAATTTTCCAGGTTAAAATATATTTTAATTAGAAAGATCAAATACAGGCATGCAATATTATAAAGCAGATGCCCATCATACATACTGTGACCTTATAGAACCTTTTACAAGATACATTTTCAGATAAAATGTAAATGTTTAAATTTAAGATGAAAAATCATATAAATGTCTTGATTACATATCGGCTTCTAATTTCTAATAATCTAATATGAAAAATATTTCATATTAACGTACAAGTTCCAGACCTCTTTGAATTTTTTTTCTTTTGGATTAGCTCTTATTATAATTGTACCCGCGAAGTGATAACAAACAAAAATCTGACTGGTTCCCATAAGTTGAATATATGTGAGAGCTTCAAACGCTTCATCTCAGAAGCCTTTTTGCAATGTCTTTAACATATGATTTTTAGCTTTCACGGCGTTTTCTTATTGAAATTTTCTTGCTTCTGAATTTCTGAAAGGTATAACCTAGAACTGAAATGTTTGAGGTAAAATTGTAAGTAAATATTACATTTCTAGTACAAAACCTCCCAGAAAATAAGAGCATTAGAAGTTTGTCTTCATGTTTTCCTAATAATAGAATTAAATTGCATTATCTTGTTTCTACATGCTTCAATGCATTTAAATAATGTTTTATTATGCATTGAAGCTCAGACATCCATATTTGTTTGATGATCATAATACATGATAATTTTTTAATCTCCAAAGCCTTCTTTCGCTGTGACTGAGAAATTTTATTTTTTTTTTGTAGTCACACTATTAATCAACCATAATATGGGAAAATAATTTATTTGGTTTTAGTAAGAGATGGATCTCATTACTTCCATATGATTTCAGCATAAGGAAGCAAATAAAATAATACCCTTATGAATATGCATCGTCGCATTACTCTTTAGTATAGTTTCAAAACTTCATGCATTGCGAAAATTCACGATTTTGTAAATTAAGCATGGCATTAAAACACACAAAACTCCCCGCATATAAATGTTTATCTAAATCGATAAAATGGACAAAACTACGACTAATGCAGTGTAAAAATACGCCTGAAGTGAACTCTAAATCAATATTATTGAAAATTAATTTTGCGCCATTAAATTCCATGCATGATTCTAACTTAGAATTTTGAGAAAATAGCAAGTAACGTCAAGTTACCTAAAAAGTGACTTTTTCAATTCCCTAATTTTATAATTTGGAAATCAAGATAACTAAAATGATCATTTATAAAATCTTAATTTAAAAAGAAATATGCATGAGCTTAAGTAAAGTCCTAGAATACTATAAAAATGTGATTTACAACATACGTTTTGCCAGTTTTAATTTAAAAGGAATAATGAGACAAAATGCACTAATGGCCCAGATCGCGATTTGGAATTCGTTTATGTCCGAATAATTGTGCAGTTTTGGCCCAGTCTTCTTGCAGATAATGAAATTATTTTTAAATTGGGTTTTTAGCAATTGGAAAGCAAAATAGACGATTTTTTAAAAATTTAGTTACCTTACACTTACACTTGAACACAATTTCAAAATTGTGTATTGAAGAATCACACGCAATAAAAATATACACACTTGTTGGTCTTTTCTATTTGTATTCCATAGAACTGAATAAATTATTATTAACAAACAATTCTTGAAATAAAATTTTGACAACTTTGACCCAGTTATTGTTCTATGATGTGATTACTGGGAAAACTAGGGTTTTTTGACGTCCCAGTAACACGTGGTCTGTATTTCTGGCACAAAAATATGCTAAATGAAAATTATACATGTTTTTATAGAGAAGAATTTATTTTTTATTATTAGAAAATGATCTTCGTCAAGACCAATTATTGTTTTATCCCACTGAACGCTGAAGCAAAGTACCATGTATCCTAACCTGAGCCTGCAGCGATTTTCATCGTTTCTCAAATTATCGCGAGCGACTACAAAAATCATTTTTTCAAATAATTTGTACACATTTTGGATGTAAGTTTAGAGATTTTTACGACGACCACTGTTCAAAGTTCCCTAAAAATTTGCTGTTAGTGTGTTTTCATGGTGGAAATACTTATTTGCGGCATTCTTACCCAAATCGCACGATTACTGGGTCATCTGCCTTAAACAAAAAATACGCAGTTTGGAAAGTGAAAATCAATATGTAATCAAAATAAAATTCGAACTGAGTAATAGAAATCTCACTATCAGATTCTGAACGGGTTTTGTTTTTTGGCATTGTTCGGCAGGATCGCCTGAACAACTTATTTCATTTACTTAATTTTCATCAGTCATTAAAGATGATTTTTCATAATTAATTTTAAGTTGAAATCACGACTTACGTATTGAATTCTAGCAATTTTATCACCCCGTTTCAAGTTACCATCGAAATCATAACTTTTGACTGCTAAAATAGTTGATAATACTATTTGCATGACTGTAGAAAAGAATGCTTATAATTGTTATACCTTTGAAATCGGTTTGTTTAAATTCAGTCAAATTTCTCCATATATAAGACTTCATTCTAAAATTGAGTTGAAATTTCAAGTGTATGGGGATAAAATGTTTTCAATTCCGGTTGAAACACATTTTGTATGTTTCAATTTGAAAGACTTTGAGTTCCTAACATTTTCAGTAAAAATATTGTATTTTGAAGAAAATAGATGACTTTTAAACAAAATAGTTGAATTTTCAACTGCAAAGATTTTTGGTAACTTACTTGCTTGAAACAAGTTACTATCCAACTCTGGGATCGGTCGCGTAATTAAATCGGATAAATTTTTATTTTCGAAAAGCTTAAAAAAGCACTTAAAATTATGAATATATTATATTATTGTATTCACCAATATAATTGAAGATGACCGCCAAAATGAAGATAAAAATCTTCATTTTTTCGAAGTAGAGGACGAACAGATTGCTGCGTATTAATGAAGAATCTGGCTACGTGTAAATAATGAATATTCTGGTCCCTGCTTGAAGTACGTGATATACTATAGTTGTTATCTCACCAATTATTGGCGTCAAGCTTGTTTTTCTGAGATATTTACATTTCATAATTTAGTTTCAAGGAAAAAAAATTATTTACCAAATCTTTAAAACTTCTGTATAATTGTCCCCCTCCCCACTTTTCCCTTCATAATTGGGGGCGGTGGAAATTCTGCGCAATTAAACTGAGTTCAAACACTTTAAGCTCATTTTACGCATTCATATTTATTTAATGAATTAAATATTTAAAGCCTATGTCGCAAAATCTTACACGTGGAGAGCTGTTTACAAAAAAAAATATGTGTGTGATAGGCATTCAAATATAAAATTCTGATAAAATGATACAAGCATGTGACTCTTAATAGATTTATAGTCTACATTGTAATGATGTGGATACATGAAAAAAATCTGTATGGAAATGAGGAAAAAAATACTACGTATAAGCTGACAAACACCGAAAAATATAGTAAGGACAATTTTCGAGCCTTTAAATATGTGCAATATATGCATTCCTTTTCAGGCATAAAATCATATTTTTTCATTATTTAAAATATACAATTAAAAAAGTGTGATAGCATGGACAATTTTCATTTGTCCTTCTTCACAGCTTTGCATAACAAGTTTTGAAATTTGTTATCTTTTTTCACGTACAAGTCGAGTGAAGGAGAATAAACAAAGATTGTGTCATTGAAAGCAATTTTTTTATCTCTACTCAATGTTTGGACAAGTATACGTATATACAAAAGTTAGAAAAATAATATAAATCTTGTCGATTCCTACTAATTTTAAAAATAAACTTATTAGATGCGTAAATAAATTTATAATATAGGTGCTTTGGTTATATGAACGTTTATAATGAAAGATTGTTGAGCTTAAGTTCAATTTTAATTCTTCCAAATTATGGCTTTTCAGTGTTGAATAATTTGAATTATATATTCCAAAAAATGTTTGTGGGAATTTGTATTACTAGAATTTAACTATGCTTAATTTTTAGTTGAATCCTGATTTATAAAAATTTGATTTGAAATCCTAGAGGTCAATTATATAGTTACTAGAATTAAAACTAAATTTTCTAGATTTCAACTCTGATGAAAACAAGTCAACCTGAGTGTTCTGGCATCTAATTTAAATTGATGGAAGTCTAATTGGATTTTAGGATCAAATTATAATCTAAACTACTTGATTCTTGGTTAAAAAATCATCAATTTCAGTTTTGATTCAACTGATTGGCTGAAAATTCATGTTCTCGGGTAGAAAATTCAATTGTTTTGGAAAAGAGTTGTCTTTTTTGCTGCAAAATTCAACTGGTTTCTTGAAAATTCATCTTTTTCAATTAACAATTTCATTATTTTGGTAGAACATTTAATTATTTGATTAACATTGTTTCTTTTTCTCTGAGGAATAAAAGATCTTTCTTTGTTGAAAATTCATCCTTTTTGGTGGAACTGTGTGAAAAAATTGAATAAATAAATCCTTTATTTAGCATTTTATAATGTATAAGCCTCGTTTTTTCACTAGAATCTATTAAAAATCGAACTAATGGTCTTTTGCTGTTTTATTATTCTGCTCTAATTTTGTCACTATTTCAATCTAAATAAAAAATATACCCTAAGAATATATTTTCAGATGATTATACTAAAAAAATTTTTAATTTCTGCTGAAAAACGTGTAAATCTAGACTTTGTTGACCTCTACTGAAAATACGAATCTTACTAACTGAAAAGTGGCAGAATAGTGCATTTGTTTAATTAATTTGTTTAAATAATACACAATTGTCGTCTAACTTCATAGAATCGAAGAAAAATGTCATCGTTATGATATTTGTGGTTGCTTCTGCTAAAAATACGAAACTTATGTATTGAGAAATGGCCGAATAACGCATTTGTTTATTAAAATTGTTCAAACAACAGACAATGATTGTCTGACTTTAAAGTATCCAGCAGGAGGCTTAGGCAATATATAAGCAGTTGATTCTACTAAAAAAAGGAATTTTATCTGCTGAAAAATAGCAAAATAGTGCATTAGTTTATCAAATTTGTTTGAATATTACAGAATTGTTATCTAACTCCAAAGTATCGAAACAAACAGAAATCGTTGTAATACTTATAGTTAATTAGAATAAAAAAAAGTCAAAACAGGCGCTGCGCACCTGCAAAACAGAATTTCGTAGCCGATTAAGACGTTAATTAGGTCGTTCAAACCTGCCCTTACCATATTTCCCCTTCCCTACTCTCCCTACATTGCCGAACTCTCCCTTCCCTCAATTTCCTTTTCCCCCTACTTTTTTCTCCTCTAATCCCACACCCTCTCTGCGCCTCCCCAGCTAACACTCTCTTCCCCTACTTCCCTCACTCACCCTCATTCCTAATCATTATCCATACTTTCATTGCCCTACTCATCCTCATTTATAATCATTTTCTGTACTTGAGCTCACCTACACCCACTTCCCATACTTCCCCTTTCGCATTTTCCTCTCATTTTTCCTGTTTCAGCTACGTCCCCTCTCGTCATTTTGTCACATTTTCCCTACTTTCCCTCCTCTTATTTTCTCTCGCTTTTCCTACTTTTCCGCCCCTAATTCCCTCTCACATCTACTACATTCCCTCCCCTCCTTCCTCATCACCTCCCTTACTTCCCCTACTTTTCGTCCCCTCATTTCCCTCCTCTTATTTTCTCTCGCTTTTCCTACTTTTCAGCCCCTAATTCCCTCTCATATCTACTACATTCTCTCCCCTCCTTCCGCATCACCTCCCTCACTTCCCCTCCCTCACTTCCCCTACTTTTCGTCCCCTCATTTCCAGTCACTTACTTTTCTCGTCCTTCCCATAACTCTCCCTCACTTCCTCTACTTTCCCTTCCCTGATTTCCCCTAATTACCATCCTCTCACTGCCCTACTTCTCCTCTCAATTTCCCCTCCCTTTCCTCACTGTCCGTCTTATACTTATGAGCTATTAAACATTTTAGAATATTTTGAAATTATGTATCTGACATAATTTAAAATAAAATTGTATTTTAATAAGAAAACTAAACATTTAGAAGAAAATTTAAAATTTTGTTTCCGAAATAACTTTAAAAAACCAGTTTGTCTTCCCAATTACGTTGTTGCCTGGAAAAAGAATCAATTGGAACCTTCCGACTGAATAATTTTGCAATCAAAAACCCATCGTGCCCAGGTCCATTGAAAATTTTCGGTTTTTTCTTTCCCTCGTCGATAAAAGAGTCGTCTCGTTTAGTGCAGAGGCGAAGGTATTTGATTGCAAATGCGGAGTAGAAGTACACGGTTTAATCCGAATCCCGAATAACATTAGAGAGAGAGAAAGGACTATAGCTCGTATTTCCTCTCCCTCTCTCTTACTCTTTCCAATGTTCATGGAACGATTCTCGGCAGAGGGGAAATAAATGAGAAGGGGAGGGGGATTCAAAACAATTCGCGGACTACAGACGGTTGTGAGAGGTTGATACGGGCCACCCTTATTTAGTAGCGATGTACACCCCATAATAAATTACCCAGCTTTCCAAGCAACCCCCTTCAACACCCACTTTCCGCCCCTTAAATGCCTCCTAGGATACGTACCAAGCAACAATTCAATGCCACTTAATTGCGAATGACGATTTACTTCGCTTTAAGATTTAATTGTTTATTGGCAACACAAAATTGACGAATTTCGAATTTATGTATCCGAAATTACAATAAAAAAAAGATCAGAATATCAGTTGCTCGAGTTTAACATTAAGCTGGAAATAAATCATTTATTTACTACAATAAGCATTAACTGCAATAAAGGGACCTTAACCTTTGAACATTAACGCCTCATTTTTGACATCTCACCCATGACCTTTCAAATCTTTTATGAATGACCTATCATCTTCAAACTTTGAACTATGACCTCTCACTTTTGGCCTTTCATGTTTGACCATTAAACTATCATCTCTCACTTTTTACTTTGAACGCCTCACCTTTGACCTCTGACCCCTGACCTTTCACATCTGTTATGTATGACCTATCATTCTTTTCTTCTGCGCTATGACCTCTCATTCTTGGCATTTCATGTTTGAATCCTGACCTTTCATCTCTCAGTTTCTACTGATGACCTCTCACTTTTTATATCTGACCCCTGAACTTTCTATCTCTTATGTATCACGTATTATCTTTGAACTCTGAACCGTGGTAACCCATCAACCTCATTGATGACCGTGATTTTCCACGAAAATTGAGTAATAAATTCTTAAGATTAAAACTGACGTGAATAGCATATTGAATTCAATATGAAACACTTTAAATTCCTAACATTTCAAGTCAAAACATATTACATTTTCAACAAAATAGTAGCATTTTCAACCACAAAGTTTTTGCCCAAAGAAGTGATTCGTCAACCCATGAATACTAATTTTCAAATGAAAAATAATAATTTCCGAACTAGAAATTTCATTAGAAGCTAAATAGTTGAACTTCGAAGCAAAAGAGGTGAATTCTCAACAAAATAGTTCAACTTTTAACCAAATAGTTGAATTTTCAAACTAAGAGGCGAATTTTTTCGCAGACAGTTCAATTTCCGGACAGAAAAGGTAACTTTATCAAAGTAGTTAAATTTTCGTCGTACAAAAGTGCATTTTCAACTAAATGGTGGAATATTCAGAAAAAAAAAGATTGAAACTCAACCAAAAACAGGTAAATTATCAACCTAAAGAGTTAAATTTTTAGAAGATATATGAATTTTACAATCAAAAAGTTAAATTCCACACGAAAAAGTTCATTCTTAGCCAAGAAAGATAACTTCTTTACCATAAAAGATGAAGTTTCTACCAAAAAATGAATGTTTAACCAGATAAATTAACAAACAAAAAAATAATTTTTAACCAACTACTTGAGTCCTCTACCAAATAGATGAATTTTTAATTAATAGAAAGGAATTTTCAGGCAAGCAGTTGAATTTTCTACTGAAAAATATATTTTCTGAACCAAAAATGGAATCGTCAAATTTTTATTTCAAAAATTAATTTTAAAAAAAAACGAGTTTTGAACGAGTTGAATTTAACCAAAGAAGACGAATTTTTAACCAAATACATGAATGTTCTTCCAAATAGGTCAATTATAAATTTGAAAGGGATCAGTTATCATCCAAAAATGGAATAGTTGAATTTTCAGATAGAAAAATTAATTTTTAACCAAAAACTAAAACGAGTTTTCAACAAAAAAAGTTATTTTCAACGAAAGAACCGTAAAAACTATTGGAAAATTAATTTTGAATTAGGAAGTTCAACTTTAACCAAGTACTTGAATTGAAAGAAAGTTAAAATTTCAACAAATGTACCCGAAAAATCCTTTGAAAAATAAATTTTGAAGAAAGTATTTTCACTTTTAACCATGTTCTTGAGTTTTAAATTGAAAAAGATGAACTTTCGACCAAGCACTTAACTTTTCAACTAAAAAAAGAATTTCCATCAAGAAGATTATTATTCTAACAAAAAGATGAATTTTCAACTAAAATGATGAAACTTCAGTAAAAAAAAAATGAATTTCGTAAAAAGCGTGAAACATGTAACACTTGATGTTTGAAGAAGGATTAATTTTAAAAAGGATAGTTGTATCCTCAACCAAATCCGAATTAATTACAGCCAAGTAGAATAATTAGATTTCCTACCAGTGGACAAATTATCAACAAGTTACATGAATTTCCAACAAAAAATTATAAATTCTTAATTATATATATATCAATTTTTAGCCAGAAATGGATAAGTTAGATACATTTTTATTAAAAAAAAAATTAATTCCTAACAACAACAAAAAAAAAACAAATTTTCAACGAATGAGATGAATTTCCAACTAAAATTATGAATCATAGAAAAAGAAATTTAACAAAAGGGTTCAACATCCAACCCAGAAAACAAATTTAAAATAAGAGGATTAATTTCATAAAAATAGCATAGTAACATTTACCATCAAAGAGATGAATTTCCAACTCAAAATTTAATAGTTGAATTCTCAACCAAAAATGATTGGATTTTTTTATTGGGTTCTATTAAATCAGTTCGAAGTCAAGCGAAAAAGAAAACAGAAAAAGAAGGGAAAGGGGAAGTTTCTTGAAAACGGCGAAAAAGGAAAAATCCTTCGAGAAAGGGAAAAGAGGAGGATAGGGAAAACAGTGTGAAGTTTTCAATATGAAAGTTATTTCGAAACTTATAAGGATATTATTAAACTGTGCCATTGCAGGGTAACCCACCTTCCGCCAAAATTTACAAGCTTTCTTCAAATATATCATCAAGAGACGTACCTAATGTCATCTAAATTCGTAACGTTACTTCCACTAACTCCTCCCTCTCCTTCTGTTTCCAACAGTAGTTTTTGGCGCGACTCCGTCCGCCCCTCAAATTGGTAAAGGGGGTATTTATATTTATCAGGACGAAAAAATCGTTTTTATTTTTTTTTTATTTTTATTTTTTGATAGTATATAGTATGTGGAATTTATACGCAAAGGGATTTGTTCGGTTCAGACTTTTGAACGAAGCTGCAACAGGGTCAGCTGCGCAGAGCGGAGAGTACTCAGCCGCATGCTGTGAAGGCTACCTTGGCTGTCAGTCAGGCAGGTCATAAATGTGTATAATAGAGTATAATTCAGCAGATGTTTGGCTATAGCCCGAACTAGGATAAATAAAAAATAATGATTCTTGAATTTTTTGAAAGTCAAAAGCTACGCAAAAAAAAGTCAAAATTCGCAAAAACAATTTCAAATGGGCGCCATTTCGTCAATTTTCAATATTTTCGATTTGTTCTAAACCCGGTTATAGCCGCACTCGTATATTTCAAACATCTCTTCGACTTTTTTGCTTCAGATGACTTGGAACAGCTGAATCATGTCAGCCAAGTGAGGGTGTCGTTTCCAAGACACATTTTTTGAAATGCTACAGCGCCCCCATTATCTCTTTTTCAATTTCTAACCATGTTTTTTTTCAGTTTAAGATCTGCTTAGAAATATTTAAAATGTTTCATTCAAAAATATGAACAATGTATTTTGTTATGAATTTTCAAAAAACACCTGAAAAAAGCTCGGTCAAATAGAAATACCCCCTTAAGTTGTTTATGGACAGAATCTCATGTATGACCTAGCATAATGTTTGATCCCTGACCTTTGATCTCCTTCCTTTCACTTTTAACACCTCACCTTTGATCTCTTACCCATTAATCTTTCACATCATTATGTTTGACCTATCACCTTTCAACTCTGAACTATGACCTCTCACTTTTGGCATCTTCCATTTGACCCTTTACTTCTGACCTCTTACCCCTGACCTTTCACACGTCTTGTGTATGACTTATCAACTTTCAAATCCAACCTAGTACATTCGGCTCCTAGCCTTTCACACTCAATCTCTGACATTTCATTTGTGAACTGTGAACTTTGACCTCTCATCTCTACATCTCATTTCTATTCTTCACAATTGGAGAAAAAAGATCCCTTCCGCCTCAAAAAGATTACCCAAAATTATAATGCTAAATAAGCAGTTTTAGTTAAATCAGCGATGTCCTACATCTATTTTCCCATCCAAATCATGAAAAAAGTCACTTTTCCACGAAATGGAGTCGATTCCACTAACAACCTTAATGTCCTGAATCCCTTTTCGATTGAGTCTCGATTCGAGGTTCTTCGCTGGACTCGGAAAGCCATTTGCGGGTTCAATCGACATCTCCTTCTCGGATCTTAACGTATTCCAGCAAACCCAGTAACAGGCGTAACATCCGACAAATAATGGTCCCGACGTCAGCAAGTCGTCCAAGTGACTTCGAAAAGAAGAAGCTGCACTCGCTCTTCTTTATCCTCTCCGCTTTTAAGGGTTGAGCCCCACAAGATTCTCATTCGTGCCCCTTTCCTTTCCCCTTTTACCCCCTTCCTTTCTGATTCATCCGAACTGTCGATTTCTACTCTATTCTCGACTCTATTTTCTCCTCCCCCCAACAATGAACCTTCGCCCCACCCGGTTTTTTGCCGCTTTCAGCGAGCCGCGGATTTTCCAAACGGTGCCACGCCTGTCCTGTGTTCGCCACACTCAGGATGGATTGTCTCCGATCTGATCTGGCAAACCATGGATACTCTGTCCGGGGAAAATCCACCCCTTGGAAGAACCACATCCCCTGTGGACCAACCTGTAAAAATAGTTTGGGAATTGGCTCCATGCGATTTTATCGCTTCTGTCTTTTTATGCCGGCCCCCACGAACCACCCGGATTTCTAGATTCGGGGACGACAAAGTTAACTCCCAGGATTCGGACTCGATTTTTTTACATCCTATCGGGATATGTGGCTGGTGACTTGATTACGAGGCTCTCTTAGTTCCGATAGCCATTTGCGATTGCGAGGGTGAGAAAGGCGACTTGACATCATCTGATGATCTCATGGCTCGAGATTAATGTCGTTTTCAGCCTGGCATTTATTTTCGTTGGGTTTTTTGTGATTCCTTCTAGAGTATTATTGCAGGAAATTTAGGCTTAGGTAGGATACTGAAAAAATAACTAATTTGGTTTATCTTCAGATATCTTAAATAAAAAAATTACTAGTGATCGAAATTCGAGAGTTTTAATGCGTCCGGGTACATAAGGGAGGTCCAAAATCATACTTGTTGACATTTTTGATTCAATTGGAGGACATTTCACCTCCTTCCCTGTTTTTTTAGGTTCGCGGAAAAAAAAACTTCCAAGTTGGAGCCAAATCGGTTGCTGAGTTTAAACCTAGCTTGCAGGAGATGATTCGATTTTTTTCTCGATTTAAATCCCCCCTCCCCCATAGAAATACCCAGAAATGCCTCAAAAAATTAAAATTTACCAGTTTTTGCCAAATTGACGCTACGAGCTCTGCTTTTCTCTTTTTTGCCATAAATTATTTTTATTTGAAAAGTTAAATGTTTTTGAACATTTTATGTGAAAACTATTATCCAATTTTATAAACAATTTATTCAAGATTAATTGCACATTTTAATGAAAATGCGATAAAAAATCTGATATCTTTTTAAATTTGTTAAAGTTTTTCGCTTATTCTTCAATATTGAAATGTTATATAAATTCCGTAAATAACTGATATTTGTTCTGACAATTCTTTTTACATTGATTATAAAAAGTTTCTGAAGGGATCTGTATTATCATCGGAGAATAACAGAAATTTGTAACGTCTTTTCAGACAAGACGGAGCTATGAATTAAAAATGATTTAAATTAATTTTTTTCTGAAAAAGAAGATATTCTCCTTTCGCTCCACTGGGAATCGAACCACAGATCTAACGATCGCCGGTCGGATGCTCTCCCATTAAGCTACTAGAGAGATTGAGTGAAGAAATTTTTTCAGAAAATTCACGCATTATTTTCCCAGAATGTGCAAATGAAATTTTTCTAAGGGATCTGCATTATTATTAATGAAAAAATACCCGACCGGCAATCGAAAGTTTTGTGGTTCGATTCCCATCGGAGCGAAAGAAGATATTTTTTTTCAGAAAAAAATTAATCGAAATGATTTTTAATGCATAGCTCCATCTAGTATGAAAAGACGTTAAAAAAATGTATATCCTCTAATGACAATACAGATTCCTTGGAAAATTGGATTTGTACCATCTGGCAAAATAATGCGTGTTTTTTCTGAAAAAAAGTTTCTTCTCTCGATCTCTCTAGTAGCTTAATGGAAAGTACCCGACCGGCAATCGGAAGTTCTGTGGTTCGATTCCCAGCGGAGCGAAAGGAAAAAGTCTTTTTTCAAAAAGAAATTAATTGAAAAAGTTTTCTTTCAGTCAAATTTAATTGTTTAAAAAATATGTTGAGTTTTGCCGCAATGAAAGCTGAAACTAAGTTTTTTTCACCTATTTTTCTTCTTTAATTTTTCATGATCAATATAAAAAAATGTTTGAACAAATATTAATTATTTTAGGAATTTGTATAATATCTTGATACCTAACAGTAAGCGACAAACTTAACTAAACTTAGACAAAAAATCAGATTTTTTGTCTCGTTTCTATAAATATGTAGAACTAATCTATATTGAATTGTTTAAACCATTGGATAATGGTTTCAGAAAAAAATTTTATTCTGAACAATAAAAAATTATTGCGTTAATTGCATGTAATGATCAAGTCGAAAATTATTTCAGAACATTTTGTTAATAAAAAAAATATTGAAAGAAATACGAATGTGTTACAGAATGTAATAGTAATATCAAAGTAATGTGGCTGTTCAATATTAAGCGACAAAGTTAACCAAATTAAAAAACTGAAGTTTCTACAATTTTTAAGAAAAAGTAACAAGCGAACAATACATAATTGTCTAAATAATTCGCAAATTTTTTAAGAAAGATAATTTTTTCTATAAATGATTAGTTACCCAATTGAATGTAAAAAAACAGAATTTGGTCCAAACCTGTCACTTTAGAATTTTAAATTTCCGTAAATAACAATTAAAAGCTTTTAAAAATTTCATTCTGATAAGTATAAAACTTTGAGGTCAAGTTCGAAGCCCAGGCAGCCCTGTCATACACTATTAGTAAAAACAGTTTTAATGTCTGGTCCGAATCTGAAGAGTTACGAATTAAAAAGTCCCTGACCTGGATCAACTAGTAATAACAGTTTTAGGTTTCGGTCCGAAACTGAGCATTTGGGAATTTGAAATGCCCTGACCCAGAAACTTGAAAGCTTAAAAAAGTTTGGTCTGGACATTTTAGTAAATTAAAATTTTAGGGTCCAGGTTCGGACCCAGAAGGTTCTGGTCCTGGGCTAGTAGTAAAAACAGTTTTATTGTCTGGTCCGAATCAGGAGTGCGAAGAATGAAAAGGTTCCGTGTCCAAACCTTCAAATAAGAACAGTTTTAGGTTCTTGTCCAAACCTGAGCACTCAATAATTTGAAACGTCCTGCCCCGACTCTTAAGTGCTTTAAACATTTCAATCCCGAAATTTTAGTGAACAGAGTTTTAAGGTACAGGTCCGGGCCCAGGAGTGTAAAGAATGCAAACATTCAATGTCCGAACCTTCTAGTAATAATAGTTTCAGGTTTCAGTATGAACCTGATTAATTAAAAATTTTAAATGCCCTGACCCAGACCCTTAAGAACTTTAAAAGTTTCGGTCTGAACAATTACGTAAACAAGAAGGCCCGGGTCCGGGCCCCGAAATTTCGGGTCCGGAAATATTGAAAAAACAGTTTCCAGGTCCGGTCCGAACCAGGAGAGTTAAGAATCAGGAGGGTCTAGATTCGAACCTTCTAGTATCAAAAGCTTTGGGGTCTAATCTGAACCTAGGCAACTTAGAATTTGAAGTGTCTGGTCCCGGAGCAGTAAGACCTTTAAAAGTATGGCTCTGGACCTTTTGTTAAGAAAGTGTTCACGTCTGGTCAAACCCCAAGTCCTTGATAATTTAGAGGTTTTGAAGCTGGACCTGGAACCTTATGAATGTAAAAGATTCTGGTCAAGACTTTTTAGTGAAAATAGCTATTGAGTCCAGTCCTAACCTGGGCACTTAAGAATTGAAAGTGACAGATCTGGATCTGGGTCCTTACAAAATTGAAAATTCTGGACCCTAACCCAGGCCCTTAAGAACTTTGAAAGCCTTGTTCCGGACATTTCAGTCCAAATAAATTTTAGGTCCGCTTCTGACCAGGAGGTTCTTTTCCAGAACTATTAGTGAAACATATTTAAGATCCGGCCCATGAGAGTGAAGAATTAAAGCTTTAAATAAAAAAAAATGTCAGATTTCGGTCCGAACCCGGATCCCTAAAAGTTAAAAGTGTTTGAAACCAGACCTGGATAAATAAGACTTAAACATTTTCTGGTGGGGACGTTTTAGTATAAAGAGCTTTAGGGCCCAGACCCAGATCCATAAGAATTTTACAAATTTCTGCCCAACCTTTTATTCCGTAAGCCGAATCTCCACAATAATTTAAAAGGTCCACGATTGGACCAAAGTCATTAAGAATCCGAGATCCAGATCGGACCTGTAAGGATTTTTAAAGCTTTTCGTCGAGACCTTTCAATAATTTTTTTTTCAAACCCGGCCAGACCTGGAGTCTTAATCACTCCTTAATGTCCAAGCACAAATGTTTTAATCTATGAGACTTTAAAACATTAATTACATGATTTTAAATACATTTTTACACAAAAGAACTTTTTTCCATTTTTCAGCCTATCAGAATTGAAAGATTTAACGTGTATTGAATAAACCCGACTGGAATACGGACACAATAATGGTAAAGTTATAACGATGCCCGAGTTATGAAGCCCAAAAGATTAAAATACTTCCGGATTCGAATAGCGATTGACAAACTGCCTCACGAAATTAAGTCTGGATGCGTTTTCAATGCATGGCTTTACTAGTTCATTCAAATTTCCATCTCAGGGATGTAGAAACAATTTAAACAAACCGAAAATAATGTAATTCAAAAAACAGGAAACATAAGGTTGGGAAAATTTCATTGAGGGAAAGGTTCGTTTAATCAAGAAAATATACGCTTGTCAGATAATATTGCAGTGTGAGGTTCAGGAAATTTTGGGAGTTTTGTATAACCTAATTCGATGCGCAGTAGTATTATGTATCACCTATGGCTGCGCAGTAGTTTTTCTCTCTCTCCTAGAATATCTCCGGAAATACATACTATAACTATTTTTTATATTTATCCCCAGATGTTATCTAGGGCAGACATGCCCAACTCGGGGAAATTTCCTTCGGGAACATATGTTCCGCGTCTACCTCTCTTTCTCCTAGAGAGCGGGAGAGGTGGTAGACGCATGCGCGTGGTGGACGCGTACGTCACAGAGGAGGGATTCTCGCAAACGTTTACCACCACTCCCACTCCCTAGGAGAAAGAGTGGTGGACGCGGAACATGTCTTCCTGGAGGGAATTTTCCCGAGTTGGGTATGTCTGATCTAGCGGGTTCAAAAAAACTACTGCGCAACTGTAAGGACTATAGAATATGAATGTGCATCAAATTAGGTTATACGAAACTTCCAAACTTTGCTAAACCTTACCGTGCAATATTGCCTGACAAGCGGACATTTTCTTACAAGGAGAGGTCGCGAGATGTGCGTCGCCGATCCGACTGGAGCTTCACAGAGTGAACGTTCTTCAAAATCCATTGGGAGCTAATTTATTCTTTGGGTCCAGTGGGCCTTAGTTTCCGAGATATCGAGTCGAGCGATTGAACGTAAATACTCAAACCCCGTTATCTCGGAAACTAAGACCCATTGGATCACACAAAAAATTACGCACCCAATAAACTTTCACGTACTTTAACCCTGTGAAGCCCTACTTGAATCGGCGACGCACATCTCGCGATAATGCAATATTCCCGACCTTAAATTGAGATTTTCAGGAAATAATCACGGAATTTGTTATGCTATATGGGTAACTATGAAAGTATTTTCAAACAGATCAGTAATCTAAACGAAATTTCTAAATCTGTATACCGATTTTCGGTAAAATATTTTGTCTACCATATTGTTCATCACCACAGATAAACTGATTCTTTCCATTAAATTTTTCTGAATTAAATTTTGCTTACATTTTAGATTTGATTCAATAACTTTAATGGACTCTAAAAATGAAAATTAAAAGAAAGTATTTAATAATTCGAAAATAGAAGGAAGCATGACGGCCCTGGTGCATTTGTGAGCGGCCTTTTTTGCAGCGAGACTCGGGGTGTGATTTTATTAACAAAGGCAATGTAACCCGTGGAACGGAGGATTACAGCCCACCGCAATAACTCCAATTTATTTTGACGCTAGCTCATACAGGAATATGCGCGGCAGGTTTCAGTTTTTCGTACCGACCATACAAAAGTAAAGCATCCGTGGCTCTCGCACGATACAGTGCATTTATTTACGAAAGTAATCAAATCGCGGAGTTCCCTGTCGTTTATGTAACACCAAATCTATATCCATAATTACAAACGGTTCATGCACGTGTTCGTAAAGCGCCATTGAACCGAATAAAAAAAACTGCTCGTAATAACTGCACGTCAATCTGAAATCCTTTTTTAGTTTCCCTTCAGCTTTTAGAGAGGAGCATTCTCCTGATTTTCCATCATAGGTCAAATGTGGAAGATCATATAACAGACGCGTCAGTAGCCCTTCTTGCGTCCCGTGCGAATTGATAATTTTGCGCCCCCAGTCCCCTCTAAAAAAAGCAAATGACACCGCATGAAAATATTAGAAAATTTTCAAGGATGAAATGACAGGCCTTAGACTCATTTGAGGAATTCAAAATAGTAGCATGCAATTTTTTAAATATTAGATCAAGGGATTAAATCGTTTTGTTATTCGATATACAATATACATTCCGTAAAGTCTCATGAAATCCTTTGGAATATTTCAAGATATACCCTAAAAGCTTTGAAATCCGCTAAAATCTTTTCAGAAAACCCTGAAATCTGTTGTTGAGATTTTCTACTCTCTCAGAAAGAACCAGTGAAATCTCACTGATTGAAGCAGCCAGTCCCTGACAACACAAGTCGACAAAGTTTTTTTCTTGTTTTGGGTTTCTGTTCTAATGCTTGGATTCTTATTCTAGACATAAAAAGACACTCAAAATTCCATTTTTAGCTTTCAAAATTTGCTAGCACAGCTGTAACAATCGCCCTTGTGTACTACTGAGTTAGAAAATGGCATCAAGACAGTGATCATAAACAGGATGTTGATTCATTCTGCCTTATTTGCGGTGAATTTATTAAAGTAACAAGCAAAAAATGTTCTTTGGCAACAAATTTGAAGCTTTGAGAAGCTTATGAAGCCTATTTTAACTATGCTTAAAAGCTTTAAAATTATGGGCTGCAGAATGTCCAATAAACTTCATATGCTACATTATCACCTGGATCAATTTAAAGACAATATGGGTGCCTACTAGCAAGGAGAACGTTTTCACCAAGATGTGATGGACTTTGAATGACGTTACCAACGGCAGTACAACGAGAATATGATGGGAGATTACATTTGGGGTTTAATACGAGAAAGCCCATACAAACATAAGAGAACTACTAAAAATATTAATTTTTGAACTTGATTTTATGTTATTTTACATTCATGTGTTATTGTCCATCATAATTCTTCACTTAGAAAGACTTTGATGTTCAGCAGAAACTTTGTTAATCGCAATTGAAAATAAAATTATTTGTAAAAAAATAAATATCAGTCATTCTTCTTGAAAATTCGAAAAATTGCACTAGTTTCTACAAAAGAAAACTTTGATCGGAAAAATTATTTTTTCCTTTATTTGTAACATAGGAGAAACCAAAATTTCACATGCAGAAACCAGACCCAAAAATCGTGTCGACCGATGCAATCAGCGAAATTTTACTGGTTCACTCAGTGGACTCAGTCACTGGTTTATTAATTGAGGTTCACTGGTTACTCAGTACCAGTGGTGATCTGGTCGTACGCGTTGTCATCCGGCAGCTGGTTGGGTGCGACACTTATCATTGATCACTTTTCTGCTCATCTTTTTAAAAATATCTTTCAAACCCGCAATTTACTCTCACGGCAATAAATAAGGGCTAGGCTGCAATATAATAGGATATAATATATTGCGCCTAACTATGGAAAGACCCGTCATTACGTCAACGTGTAGCGTTGCTCAAACTCAAACCCAAGTGGCCGGGGGCCACTCCACTTTTAAGCAAACGATATTATGTCCCCTGTTTATTGCAGCCAGGTCCTAGAAATTGTTTTAGTTGAGTCACTTACTGGTTCACCCAGCCGAAGTCAGAAAAACACTGTTTCACCAGTAATGATTCAAAGTACTGATTTAACCAGTCATAATTTCACTGTTTCAGTTCAAGAGAGTAAGCATTTCTTAAAATCCGTAGAAATCCCTCGAAATCGCATCATTTGTTTAAATTAGTTGGAATCCTTGGAATCTCATAAAATCTCTTGAAATCTCTGAAATCCCTGAAATCCTTAGAAATCCCTTGAAATTTCAACTCATTTATTCCCTAAGGTTCTCTAAAAATCCGTTGGAATCCCTTGCAATATTTTAATTATCACTGTTATCCTAAGAAAATTTTCAAATTCTTTGAAATATTCTGAAATCCTTTGAAATTCTTTGAGAACTATCAAGAAGTTGTCAATCAAGTTAAATTTCTTAGATTTTTTTAAATGCCCTTAACTCTTTAAAACCCTTTGAAGTACCTCAAAATTCATAACATATTCAATCTTGTGAGATTCCTAGTGAACCCACAAAAAACATCTTGATATCTATAATATCTTTCATCATTCCTTTGAAAATGATGATAATAATGAATAAAAATAAATAATAAATAAAATAAATAATAATAAAATAAAATAATAAATAAATAAAAAATGAAAATAAATAAAAAATAAATGCAATAAATATATAAATTCTTCAAAGATTGCAATTTTAACCTCAAAATTTATAACATATTCAATCTTGTGAGATTCCTAGTGAATCCACAAAAAACATCTTGATATCTATAATATCTTTCAACATTCCTTTGAGAATGATGAAATCCTTTAAACCTTCTGCAATCCCGTAGAATCCACAAAATCAAAAAAAGTTCTCTAATATCCCTTGAAATCTATGATATTTTTTGAAATTCTTTTCAATCCTTAAAAATACCCTCAAAGTTTTGAAATCCCCTAAGAATGTTAAATTCCATCAAAATTCACTGAGATCTATTAAAACCCCTTAAGTTCTGTTAAAATCCTCTAAAGTCCTTGGAAAACACTAAAAGAATTCAAATCCCTTAAAATCAGTAGAAATTTCGTCAAATCTTAAAGAATTTTTTAATTTCTTTGCAATCTTTTGGAAACCTCAAATATTGTGAAGTTCCTTTGAAATCTTCAAAATATTTTGAATTTCTGTAATCTTAGAAAATCATTCGAAATTAATTAGCATCTGAAACTTTTAAATTTGAAGCTTGAAGCATTTTTGAGTCAGAAATTTTGTATTCAAACGCTAAATGATTTATGCGTACAGAAATGGAAACTCTCAAAACTTTTCAATCGAAGAATTTGAACTTTTAATTTTTTCATCAAGAATTTATCTTCTTCGGTTGTACATTCAACCACTCCGTTACAATATGAACTTATTTTTTGAGGACTTATTTCATTATTTAAAGATTGAAATATTCTGTCGAAAATTTGTTTTTTAAATGAAAATTGATTCAGCGATTCGGTAGAAAATTTATTTATTCTTTTGGTTGAAAATTAATTTTTAAAAGTGAAAATTGAACTACTCAATTATTGGTTCAAAATTGATTGTTTTCAGTTGAAAATTCAATAATGTGGTCGAAGATTTATGTATTTTGTTATGAATTCTTGTTCTTTTTTTTTGAAGAAAATTAATCTCATTGATTGAAAATTCATCTACTCAAGTGAAAGTTGAACAACTTTGTTAAGAATTCATTTTACTAGTTGAATATCCATCTCTTTGATTGAAAATAAGAATATGTTGGCTGAAATTATTTTTTATTTTGGTTTCAAATAAAGTTTTTTAACTGTGAAGTTAACTATTACAGTTTGGATAAAAAAGTCGAACGTTTTAGTATAAAATTTACTTGTTTGGTTAAAAATTCAACTGTTTTAGAGTATTCGCCTTTCTGGTTTAAAAATTTAACAATTTGGTTGAATTTTTTTTCTCTCTTGATTGAAAAATCTTTCCTGGTTGAAAATTCAACACTTTTGTTATAAATTCGTCTTTTTGGTTTGAAAATGAATCTTTTTTGGTAGCAACTTAATCTTTTTTGGTTAAAAATTAAACTTATTATTAAAAATTAATTTGTGTTGGTTGAGGATTCTACTATTTTGTTGAAAAACCTGTTTTGCTCGAATCAACAATTTGGTTTAATTTTCTTCCTTTTGAGGGAAAAATCTTTCCTGGCTGTAAATTGAACTCTTTTGTTGAAAATTAGTTTCTCTAGTTTAAAAATTCATCTTCTTTAGTAAAAATTTAATCCTTTCTTTACGAATTTTTTGGCTGAGATATCATTTTTCGTTGACAATTCATGTTTTTGGGAAATTCGACAATTTGGCTGAAATCTTTTTTCTCGTGGTTGAGGATTTAACTGTTTTGTTAAAAATTCGTCTTCTTGGTTTATTTCAACTTTATTAATTAAAGTTTTTTTAAGTATCAACTATTATTTTTTTGTTTTGAAACTCATCTTCTTGGTTAAATCCGAAATTTTTTTATTGAAATCGTAAATCTTGTTTGATTGAAACGTCAACTATTATATTTTTCGTTAAGAATAATTCATTTTTGAAAAAAATTCAACAACTTTTTTAAAAATTTTATAATTTTCATGAAAGCTTGTCTCTTTTACTTGAAAGTTCAACTATTTGGTTGAAAATGTAACTGTTTGTGGTTGAAGTTTGTGTTTAACCAAATTGAATTTCAAAAAATTAAACTCAATTCGGGGATGGGGTGTTCATGTAGAGGAGGGTTGGAATAGTGTTCAATGTAGCATGGTGTAGTTTTTGAACAGTCCCAAAGGTAAAAGGTGCAAGTTCAAAAATAAAAGGACAGAGTCAAAAAATGAAAGGTCATAGTTCAAAAATTAAATGTTATACGTCAGAGGCGATATGTAAAAGGTCAGTGGACGTAATTCAAATGTAAGAGGTCACAGGTTAAAGTTCGTAGGGGATAGGTCGAAAATAAACAGTAAGCGATCAAAATTTATAGATCTTGGATTTAAGGTCAAGCGTCAAACATAAAACATCGATGGTGATAGGTCAAAATTCAAAGAAGAGAAAGGAAATACGTCAAAGATTATATATGAAAGATCAGAAGTAAAAAATAATCAATGAGAATCAATGTGTTGCAGGTCGAAGGTCAGAGGTCAAAATCGTAAATCTAGGATGAGACGACGTAGGCGAGGAGTCAAAGGTGAAGGGTCAGTGGTGGCAGGTAAAAAGTAAGGTGTAATTTTTAAAAGGTCAGGGGTCAAAAACAAAAAGTCAGAAGTGATAGGTCAAAGGTCTCAGGGAAAAAATTGAATAAATGTGA
Source organism: Andricus quercusramuli (assembly GCA_932178445.1). NCBI lineage: Eukaryota > Metazoa > Arthropoda > Insecta > Hymenoptera > Cynipidae > Andricus > Andricus quercusramuli. The sequence goes on along the minus strand of CAKNXH010062061.1, from coordinate 65,928 downwards.
GAACTGATTAGCTTGTTCGATTTAGAGATGATTGAAAGACAATTTAAATGTAACTACGAAGATCCCTGATGTATAAGAATGGCGCAAAGATATCTGATAGATATAATTCAAAGCGTTTCGCGCTTAAAATCAAAGGACGTGTATAGATAGCAAAATTGTCTACTAACGAGCGACAGACGATATCGTTCATCTTTTGTCCCGCTTTAATTATGCTCCACTAATTATGCCTAGCCAGTAATTACTATCGTGTTACCGGAGACTGCTGCCCAAGGGGATACATCTCGTGATAATAATGGGCGGCTTGTTCGGCCAGATCCATCTTGTTTCACCATATGCGTACGCAACAAATTCAAAATTATATAAAATTTAAAAAAAATACCTTTTTTTTACTAAAACTAGCCTCATGAGTCGCGCGCCACGCGTGCGTGTAGTTTCTTCATTTGAAGGAAAACATCATTTTTTATACAAAACACAAATTTCGAATCACTATTTTGTTTGAGTCCATTTTTTGAGGTTATTCGCATATAACTTTTATAAGATTCTTAAGAACATTCAGAAAGATTATTGAAAATTTCAGCTTTATTATTAAATAAATTATTAATTAATCAATTAATTTAATTAATGAATTAATTTTTTAAAATTAAATCAATAAAAAATAGAATAGTCGATAATTTCAATCTGAAAGAGTTTTTATTTTTAACTGAAAACAGGTGAATTGATCAGAAACAGACGAGGCAACAGACAAATTTTCAACAAAACAGTCAAATTGTCAACCAAAAAAGATTCATTTTCACCAGTTGTATTTTTAATCAAGAAAAAAATTTAATGTTTCCCAAAAGAGACAAATTTTCGAGAAATTAGTTTACTTTTTTAACCCTAAAATATGATTATATACGAGAACAAAAAAGTAGGTTTTTGCCAAATAAGTTTCTACCAAGAAGATTAATTCAATTTCAAAAAGGCGAATTTTTTGCTATAATTATAAATCGTTATAAAAAAATTACTATTCATCAAAGTAGTTTAACATTTAACTAGGTGGTTAAATTTTCAACCAAAAAATATTAATTCGCAATAAATAATGTAATAGTTGATATTGCAATAAAAAAAGGTTTTTATTTCGAACAAAAAATAGGTTAATTTATCTAAAAAAATTAATTTAAGAAACATGGTAGAACATTTAATCAGAAAGATAAATTTCCAACCAAAAAAGAATGATTTTCTGTAGAAAAGGAAGAATTTTTAACAAAATAGTTCCTTATTTAATTAAAGAGATGAATTTGGAACTAAAAGTATAAATATTCAAGCAAACAAGTAAATTCTTAACAAAATAGTTTAACTTTTAACCAAGTAGTTGAATTTTTATCCAAGAAAGATGAATTCTCAACGAAAAATATAATATTCGTTATTAAAATTAAAAAAGATCTTAATTTTTTATCAAGAGTCAAATTCATCCGAAAATATACATTTTTAACAAAATTATTGAATGTTCAACCAAAAAGGATTTTCCAGACAAGAAAGAACAAAAATCTTAAATAACTATTTATTTTTCAAGTTTCTTCGTTTATTTGCTTCAAAAGGTTGTACACATATCATTTTTCTAGATTTCTCGAGAAAATCCGGAAAGGTTTTTGAAGATTTCAGGTCAATCGAGAAAGTATCTGAAAAATGTCTGAAAATCTGTTTAGTTTATTTGATATGATTTTACAGGAATTTTTGGAAGAATTGTTTCAGTTAAAAAGATATTCAGGAATGTTTGACGTTTTGAGAAAATAAAAAATATCTTATAAATTTTTGGCAGTTGAGATCGTCAAAAAAAGACAAATTCTCATCAAAATAATTCAATCCTCAAACAAGAGAGTTCAGTTTTCAACCAGTTTTATTTTCAATAAAAAAAGATGAAATCTCAACCAAAAATATAATAGTGAAATTAAAACTAAAATATATTTTAATTCTAAATAAAAAAAGTTAAATTCATCCTATTAGACAAATTTTTATCAAAATAGTTCATTTCTGAATAAAAAAGCTTTTTAATTTTGAAACAACAATTACAATTTTAATGAAAAAATATGGCCAATTTTTCAATCAGGAAAAAAAAACCTTTTGAGGGAAATTATAATTTAAAAAGAAAAATAATTTGTAATACTGACTAAAAATTTCGAATAAATAATTATTTTTTAATTTCTTCTGTTTATTTGCTTCGAGGTTACGAAATAAATATATAGTTCTTAAATTTCTCGAGAAAATTCGAAAAGATTTTCCAAGATTTCATTTGTGTCTATAAATCATCCAGTTTCCTCTTTGACAATTTTTGTAATCTTTTGAAATGCGTTTCAAAATCTTTTTAAAGATTAGCCTAGAATAAATTTGATGAAATAAGATATAATTCAAAATTTTTCCAGAAATATTAATACAATGTTTTTGTTCTCTTGAAACCTTTCAAAATTCTCAAAAAGCTCATAAATCTTTTGTTTAAAATCTTCAAAATCTAGATTCTTTTTGAAAATTCAAGAAATTATTTGAAATTAAAATTTTTTTAAATCCTTTCGAATATTTTCTTGCAATTAAGTTTTTAAAATCTTCAAAAGTCTACTTTTTGTTTCAAATTTCTTTAAATATTCTCAAATCTCGAATTGCTTTCGAAACTTTCCAAAACTTCTAAGACTTCGAAATATCCATTGAAATTATTTTTCAACAAATTTGAAATCCTGGAAAATTTTTTTAAATTGTCTTAAAATCTTCCAGATTCTTTTTCGACATATTTTGAAATCCTTAAAGCTTGAAATCATTCTCACAAAATAAAACCTTTTCCATTTGAATGCTTGCCAGAAATCACATTAGCGGTACCAGAAATTATAATTATTTCTCAATAACAAAAAAACATTTACATAATTAAAGTTTCATTTTTGCCAGGATTCTTGCCAGAAATCACATTAGCGGTACCGGAAATTTTAATTATTTCTCAATAACAAAAAAACATTTACATAATTAAAGTTTTATTTTTTACCAATAATGTTTAGGAACATTCAGAAATATATTTTATCATTGAATATAATATATTATTTGGCAATTTGGATTTACTAAATTAACGATGCAAAAATTCGTAATCTTTATTAACAGCTAAATGTAACATACAACCTCATTTAATATGGTCAAGGGGTAATGAATAGCATTCTTTTGACATTTTAAATCATGTATTCAAAATGCCTGTATTATTAAAGAATGATTTTCAATTTAAATTTTCTCTACCAGAGATCAACCATCGACAACTAAAATTTTTTGATTGCGAATTCTCTTTTGTTGAAGCTCCTTCGGCTTTAACGAAAACATTCTCATCACGTGTTTTGTGAGAAAAGAAGGTTGAAAGCATATTTTGCAATCTAATTTAAAAACAATAATTTTGTTATTGAACATTTTATTGTATCTTGTGCCTATTTCCCAAAAATTTAATTTGTTTGTATTGCCATTTTTCACGAATGAAACAAACACTAAAAATCCTATCAAAAATTGATTCATAAAAATTTGTTCGAAAAATATAATTTTTCCATTTTTAATGTTGTTTGTTACTAATAAAACAAAAACTACTTACTCTGTCGAGAAGTAGTTACTTACAAATTTGAAGATCTTTTTAAGGTGCATCATTTTTTTCTATTCATCTTTTTTCGTATCTTGCAAGTTTGACCACAAAATGGAATTTTTGATTCTTCAGTATTTTCTGTGTGATCAAAATTCAAATTTTCAATTTTTTAAGAAAATTCGAGAAGTTCTTATAACAATCGTGTATAGCTTTCAAAAAGCAACGTTCTTCTCTTCCAGTTTTTTTTCTTATCGTGCGTTGTTTGACTTGAAATTTTCGTTGATTTTTTTTTTCAATTTTGAAAATAATATAATTTTGACAATTTTCTTTTTATCGAAAAAAGTCGTCGGAATAAATTGTTTGAATTTTCGAGTAAGACGTGGAGATTTAATGGAAACCGAGAAAATCAAATTTCACATTAGGATAAAAATCTAAAAATTCCCGAAAATTCATGAAAACAAACTGTAAACAGCCACTTAAACCAATTCTCACTCAGTATGCAACCAATCCGATAATCAACAAGAGTGTGTGTGGAATTTTCTCTAGTTTTGTTTCACCTATTTTTTTTATTTTTTTTTTTTTGTAATATGACAAGTAGCAGAAGCGCGCTGCGCTTGCATGTATGTTTTGAGAAATCTCGGAAGATATGTTTAATAATGTGGATCAACAATGAAGAATTTCACAAATAGAAAACGCCTACACACTAAAACTAAATTGCGAAGATAATTTATAGAGTTTTTAAAATATGATTTTCTCACAGATACAAAATGTAAGTCTACAAGTTGTTATAACAAAACGAACAATTTTTGGCAACGGAATATTATAAATAATCAAATGGTCCTTAACAGTTCCAAAAATTACCCTTAAGTGTGAAATATCCCTGTCCAGCTCTCCTCATCCCTACGAATCGCCCCTAAGTGTAAAATCGCTTTGCCTAACTCTCCTAGACCCAAAAATCACCCCTAAGTGTAAAATCCCCTTGCACAGCTATCTTAAACCCCAAAAATCACCCCCAAGTATAGAATTTAATTGTTCATCTTTCCCAGCCCAAAAAATCACCCTTAAGTGTAAAATCTCCTTTTTCAGTTCTCACTAACTCTAAAAATCACCCCTAAGTGCAAAATCTCCTCCAGCTCTCTCCAGCCCCGAAAACCACTCCTGAGTGTAAAAACACCTTTTCCAGCCAAAAAATCACCCCTAAGTGTGCCTCAAGCCGTGGACTTTTTGACCTCAAATTTTATAAAAAAATATAAATAAATTATATTCTATATTTATATGATTAAATTGTAAATATCAATCATATTTTTGATAATCAATATAAAGTCAAAAGTTTATTAGCTTTTTTAAAAATTTCAATATTTATATGGTCAAGGAAATATACTATTTTTTAAAGATTGTAGTAAAAAAATGTATTTTTACTAAGTTTGATCACTTATATTCCTTTTTATATTTCTTGAACTGAGCACATTACCTTTCTGAATTTCAAAATGCTTAATACATTTGCTCTATTGATTATTATTATTATTATATTAAATATATATTTTTGGTAACCTAACGTTTTTCATAAACATTAAGATTGCAGACTTTTTATTTTCGTGATATCAATTGACTTGTGCCATGTACTTTTGATTGAAATATATATATTACAAAATTATTTTCGAAAATTATCAATAGGTTGTAGTTTCCTGATGGGTCTATTTTTGAGACCAATTTTTTCCATTAATTTACAAAACATGTAAGAAAGACACCATGCAAACCAAGAGTTCTAAATAAAAAAAAATTATATTTTTTTTTAATTGGGAGAGAATAACATATACAACCAATCATAAACACGGGTTTTCTGACAACAATAGTTTCGAGATAGTTTCGAGACAATAATTGCACTTTCGATTAACTGTATAAAAGGATAGGATTGTAAGTAAAAAAACTTAGGATGTCAAAACATTTTACGTTTAAAGTTTACTTTGTCAAAGGAACGAATTGAATCTAAATTTGTATGATTAGAAGCGTGACAGGATTAATTTTGAAATTTTTGAATCTGAAAGTAATGAATATGATAAAATCCGGTCTGACGAGAAAGACTAATTAGGTTCGCTTTCGAGAAATTGATTATGATTTATTTATTTTTTTAAACCACTGATTGACGTCGAGGGGATCAGACAGGAGTGTGACATCCGGACTGTTACTGCGACAAAAAAAAATGAATAAAAAATATAGAGAGAGATGAAATACGTGATGGTAAATTGGATCTCGTTTAAATGGCCGCAATCGTGTAGTCGTTGGTATGACGTTAAAAAAATCATCCGCGCAATTCGGATTCTGGTTTGCGACCTCAAAAATGGAAACTAAAAAGCGATTGCATGAATTCGATGAATACGTAAAACAGGGCCAAACATTTTGCACGACAATCCCATTGCAGTCATTTTTAATCTACAAATTTAATTTTCTAACAGATAAAAAAATCACGGGAGCTATCGATATTCTTACTGATATCTCCAAAATAAAGTACTTTTATAGACTTTTATTTTCTTGCATTAAAATATATATATATAAAATTTGAGAATACATTAATGAACAATTTTTGAAAATTAAGAGTTTGAAAAATGTTTTACATAATAATTAATAATTTTTGTTTGAATTATTTTTTTTGTATTTTAAATTGTTGAAATTTTTTGTTAATTGGACAGTTCCATTGGAAAGTAGTTGAAATTGCATAATTTATAATTCAAATCAAGGGAAATTTAAAAAAAGGACATCAAAATTGCATGAATCAAGATTAGAGTTTTAAATTTTTTATCTTTAAAAATTGAAAGGGAGTGAAATTGTATTATTTATAGTTAAAAGCGTTTAAATCTAAATATTAAAAAAAAATTAACTTTTAAATTTGAATTATTTTTAATTCGAGGCGTTTAAAATTTCACATTTTCAAATTGAAAACAACATTGAATGGTTCAAAGTTAAAGCTGCTGATGTTCTAGAATTTCAAATTCTTATGACATAGAAAATTAATAATTAAGATTATAATTTATTAGACAGATTTTTCTAAGACCAGAAGATGAATTCATCCTCATTTTCAACATTCAAAATGAAAAAAATTAAATTGTAAATCTTAAGAATTAAGTTTTTAAAAAAACGTTAGAAATCGAGTAATTTAAAATGTGTAAAATTAATGAAATGAAAATCTTACTATGGAACGTTGAAAAGTGAACGAATCCAAATTTCATTTGAATCTAAAAAAAGTTTAATTACCAAATATTGTGACAGCGTCCAGCAAGAAAATAAAATTCAGAACTCTAACAGTGTAGCCATTCAAAATTAAATAAATTCTGCAGTGATTATGTATCAATTTTATATAGTTATAATTTTATCTACTAGGATCTTAAACTACACAATCTTAAAATTTTTTTATTTGAAATCATTTAATTTTCAAGACTTCAATTAGAATTATTATTCATTATTGAAAGCTTCCAATCACATATTTAAAATTTTTTTATGATTTATTTTCGAACATCTCTTACTAAAAATCAGACAATCTAAAGATCTGACATTGAAAATTGAGAAATACAAACAATCAACAACTGCAATTTGGTGATTGTGAATTCTCTTTTGTTAAAGCTCCTTCGGCTTTGACGAACACATTCTCATCACATATCTCGAGCTTCACACTCGATTTTGTCCAAAATCTGAACTTTTCCTCATTATGCTTAATACTTTTATATCGAATGTTTATTAAATTTGTTTATATACCTCGGCCTGAAATTGCTTATTCAGATATTGCAAAATAAAGTACAAGTTTTATTTACCATAATTTATTTAATATTGTTTTCTTATTTTGCAATTAATTTTATTCTCAGCTACCCTGAAAATGTACCATTTCAATAAATTTATATTATTACAATTCGTAATATGCATTTGTATTGAAACATACGTATTTTCATGGTCTTATAGACGAAATTTAGGGGTAGAATTTGGTTAAATAAAATGTTATTTTAGCTTTTATCCTTTTTGCAAAAAGGTAATTTCTTTGTTCTTAATATGTTTATATAACAAGAGTTTATAACAAATCTGTAGATCTTTTTTGGTTGAACAACTTTTGTCTTCTCATTTTTTCCGTCTCTTATTTCGTTTTACCAAAAGTTACATTTTTCTATATTTAATCTTGTTTTTTGCGATGAAAAGAATATCTACTTGTTTCATCTAAGAATTATCGATAACAAATTTTCAGATCCTTTTTGCGGGAACAACTTTTGTTCATTAATTATTTTCCGTACCTTGTGCATTTTCCAAACAATTTAATATTTTTATTTTTAATGTTATTTTTTACGATTAAAACAAAAACTTAATTTTAACAATATATTTAACAAATAATAATTTTAACAAATGCTTCCTATGCAGAAATTATTTGTGACAAATTTCTAGCTCTTTTTTGGGTAAACAAATTTTGTGTATTTACTTTTCTCGTATCTTGTATCGCTTGTCTAAAAAATACAATTTTTATATTTTTAATGCAGTCTTTTACTAATAAAACAAAAACTACGCGTGCTTTAAAAAAGTGATCTGTGAAAAATTTGTAGACCTTTTCCGAATATCCGGTTTTTGTGAGTTGATCCTTTCTTTTATCTTGTATAGTTTGACCACAAAATGGAATTTTTTTATTTTTCATTATTTTTTGTTCAGTCAAAACTTAAATTTTTTATTTTTCAAAAAAATTAAAAAAGTTGTTGAGATAATCTTGTAGGGTGTTCGAAATGTAATGTTTTTCTGCCTCAGATAGTTGTTCGTATCGTGCGTTGTTTGGCTTAAAATATCCATTTTCGTTTTTTTTTTTGGCAATTTTGTAAATGCTATAACTCTGGTAATTTTTCTTATCGAAGAAAGTCATAAGTATAAATTGTTCATATTTTTAAGTAGTACCAATAACCATAGATAGAATTTGGAATCTTGAAAAAAGTGGTCCCAACAATTTTGAAAATGCGCTTACTTTTTGAGTTTTCATCCAAAATGGCTGGCTAACGAACTTAGCCTTCATAAAGGCCAATCCAAACTGTCAATTCTTTCGAATAGTATCGTGCAGGGTCTCAAAACGTGGACATTTCATAAAAACTGAGAGGGTCAAATTTTACACAAATCTAATAACTTTTCAAAATTTAACCATTTCAATTTGGATTCCAAAATTGAAACTTATGAAAGAGCAAAAACCGCTGCTTTTCTCTAACAAAAGTAGAAAGTGGATACTTTCAACTTTTTTTCAAGCTCATGTTCATGTTTTAGAAGGGTTCTTTATAGAAACAATGCAACTTTTTTTAACATTCTAAGACGCGAACAATTACATGCTCAATATGAGGAAAATCCTCTCATAAACAAGTTGACTAATTTTGTTCACAAATTTTGAAACAATATTGCTATTTTATGGTAGGTCGTGAAAGGTTCTTCAATTGTGCAATCGCGATGCCTCTCGAAGACGCGAACGAATATATCATATACATTACTGTTGTATTTCAAATATTTAAAAAATTTTTTCTTTCAAATCTCTAAACTAAAGAATACAAAACCGCCAAATGGAATAAAATATTGTTTCAAACATTTTACACCAAGCTTTGTGGAAAAGTGGCGACTAGGTCTTTCACCACGCCAACAAACCTGGCCTGCATCGCATCTTATTCAACAATTTCTGGTGAAGCGCGGCCTTGCGCAAGTTTGTCAACCACATACATTTCTGACCTGGCACCAAGTGACTTCTGGCTGTTTCTCAGATCGCAATATTCTCATAAAGGAAAACGAGTTCAAGACATAGAGGAAATAAAACAGAATACGACGAAGCATCTGTTAGTTATTCGGAAAGGATTTTAAGGAGTGCTTCCGAAAATGGGAGGATCGCTGGAAGAAGGTTGTCGCTTTCATAGGGGAAAACTTTGAAGGGGATATCATCGCCATTTACCAGAACCAACCCGTTCACAGTGTATGACGCATATTGCGTAAAAAAAAAAGCCAAGAGTGCGTTTGACGCAATATGCGTCATGTAAAATAAGTAGATTTATACTATTTCGATTATCATGAAACTTGGTACACAAAGGTTTTTTGAGTCTCTGAATCCAAAAATGGTATCAGAATTCCAAAATTAAAAATATGGATCCAACATGGCGGGTTGAAGTTACGAAAAATTGACGGATTTCCATGAAACTTTGTGTTTTAAAGTTTTTAGGTCTCTGAATACGAATCTGGCTTCAGAATTACAAAATTAAAAATCGCGGGTCCAATATGGAGGATACAAATTTGCGAAAATCCAATGAATTAGTGGCTTTCAACAAGAGTCGGTGCTAAGTGTTTTGTCGGTTGAATGGGAACAAACCTGATGTACATATTCAAAAATCCATTAGCCTTAGCCATAGAAAATTCGAATTTTGACCTTGAAATCGTATTCAGCGACCCAAATAACCCCTTGGTACCAGTTTTTAATTAAATCGATTTTGTAGAATGTTCCACACATTTTGGGCCCACTTTGTGATTTTCGGTCTACACAAGTGATGTTCTTACTCCGGTTACACCACGAGTATTTATAATTTTTTAAAACTATTTTCTAAAAAATTCGTAAGTAGCTTCCGGAATATTTTCAACTGATTCTGAGAATTTATCCTGGTGAAAAAAAGAAGGAAACGTAAGTTTTTTGTTAAAAAAAGGTGTGGGATAGTAAAATGAGTGGTGTTCGAAACTTGATGGCCAGTTTGCGAGTGGACAGTACTGGTTCCGTGTGTCTGTCGCGTGTGGTATGAATTATTGAGAAGCAGCCCGAGCAGTTCACACGTGTATCAGCCCTCAGAATCAGTTCTCCAGCAAGGTTGAAACCGATTCTGTGTAGTCCCCCCCTTATGCACAAGGTGTACTCTTCCCTAGACAATTCCGAATTATTTTCATGAAATTCGTTTTAAACTAATTTGATGAAAATTGAGATGGAAATGACCAAAAAAAGATTTAATTCAAAATAGCAACAATTCGATGTCTCAGTAAATGAAAAAAAGTTTCCTTCCTCACCGACACTTTTTTTATTTGTAAACTTATTTTCACACGAATAGCCACATCGAGTTGAAAATTTGGGATAATAAATGATAAGCGCTAAGAAACGCGGCTCTGGTCCAAAATTTTTATATGTATACAAAAAAATTGTTTATAACAATTTTTTTTTGCTTTTTTCATAATTATGAAAATTTAGGTCCAGAGCCGCGCTTCTTAGTGCTCCTTATTTAGTATCCCAAATTTTCAACTCGATGTGGCGCTTCGTGTGAAAATAAGTTTACAAATAAACAAAGTGCCGGTAAGGTAGGAATCTGGCCAAGTGACCCACTCATCACATGGCCTTAACTTGAGCAAATCTTTTAATGATTGAAGATTTGTTTTTAGAGTTTCGTAGCCGCCCCTCCCTCCCCCTGGGCAAAAGAGCATAAACGTAAACATTTTTTCCTAATAATTTTTTTCCTACCAATTTTTTTCAACAAATTATTGTTTCAATCATTTTTTTCACAAAATGTTTTTTCAAATGTTTTTTTTGTTCAACAAAATTTTTTTCAGAACATCTTTTTTCAGACATTAAAAAAAATGTTGTTCATACATTTCAAAAAAAATTTCTGTACTCCACTCTATGCAATATAAAATTAGTATTTTTCGTTATCTCCTCCTAACAGCTTTTTCGGACAGGCGTTGCAAGTAATAGCGTGTGATACACATGCGCATAGGTGATTGGTAACTCGTGTGAATGCATCTTTCGCCTGCGGCTAGGGCCATATCGCTGGCCCCACCACCCACGCAAATTCACCTTTTTTTGGGCCATATATTTAGAGCTGAATTTGTTGAAATTTGTTCAACCGAAATTAGAATTTGTGCAACACTGGAATTACCTGATAACTCAAAAAAACACTGGCGGGCCAGCGAAACGTTTCGCTGGTCCCGACATTATCCAAAATGAACTTTATATGAGCGTATCATTTTCATCTTAATTTTTCCAAATTTTTGCAACCATCTTGAACCCCTAAAAACTACCCCATGTGCGGCAAAAATGATGGTGGGAGCAGCGAAACGTTTCGCCGGCCGCGACATTATCCAAAATCAACTTTATATGAGCGTATTATTTTCACTATAATTTTTTAAAATTTGTGCAACCAACTCCGAACCCTTGAAAACTACCTCCTATGTGGCAAACATCATGGTCAGGCCAGCGAAATATTTCGCCAAACCCGACATTGTCCAAATCAACTTTATATGAGCGTATCATATTCATCTTAATTTGTTCAAATTTGTGCAACCAACTCGAACCCCTGAAAACTACCCCCTATGCGACAAACATCATGGTCAGACCAGCGAAATATTTCGCCAGCCCCGACAATTTTCAAAATGAACTTTACTATACAAATTTGAACAAATTCTGCACTAAACGAATTGAGTTTTCTTCAAAAATCACACTTTCTCGCTTGTTCACAACTATTTCAATGAAAAAATGAAGCTTTCAAAATTTTTATCACGAAAATGTTGTATCCAGTTGCATTTGAATACTTGAAAATTTGAGAGAATTTAAACTGAAAGAATAAATCATATCTTCTAAAATACTTAGTTTTTAAAACAAATATCCTAATAATTGAAAAATGTTTTAATAATACTATAAATGATCCAATTATAATGATTTTTGTTTGAAAATGCCAATTTTCGATGTAAATTACCAATGTAATCTTACATTGTAAAAAACTCATGAATCTTTATTCAAATAATCTTATGATATTCGATTAATAATGTTAATTTTCAACGAAAAATGCTAACACAGTCAAAAATTATTCATGCCTGAAAATTTTATCATTTTAAAGAAAAATAATTGGATTTACACCTTCTAATTTTTTGTATAAAAATACCAGTTTTAGGTGAAAGACACCAACTTAAAAATTCTCCCTTAGAAATATAATATTTTCTTTCTGAAAATACTAATAATTTACGGCAAAAGCACTAATATAAAAGTATTATTTAGAATTGTAACTCTTCTTCAAAATTTAAGTATTTTTTTATAAAATAGCCGATGTGTTTGTAAAAAACGTTAATATAATCTAAAGCTGTTCGAAAATTGCAAGACTTCTTCGAACTATCATGACTTTTATCTTAAAATATCAATGTTTGGTGCATACTTATAACATAGCCTAAAATTATTAAAATTCATGAATCTTTTTCAAAATATTTGTTATTTTTTCTAAAAATACCAATTTTTGACGAAAAACTCTAATGATATGCAAAAATGTTTAAAATATTACAAATCTTGTTTAAATTATAATGATTTCTTTTAAATATCAATTTCCGTTCCAAAAGACCAAAGCAAGAAAAAATTGTTCAAAAATCATGTATCTTGAGAATATAATCATTTTTCTTTAAAAAAACGCCTACAAAACTGGAAAACGTAATTTTTAAAGAAATTTCCAATTGTTTAATTCTTTTAATTTGTAATTGAAAGAACTGATTTCTGGTGTAGAAGCAGCCCTATCTGACTACTGAGAAAAGTAGTTGTCGCTTACAAGTTCCCCTTCACGGGTGAACTAATCCGTCGGGCGGCACATCGATCGGCCTGTTCCAGAAAAGCATTGGTCTTATGAAAAAGTCAATAATTAATATTAAATAAAAACATTCTCGATCATTTTAGTTCGCAAAATTAGGACCAACAACTCTTTGATGGGTAATTGATATTTGAAAAATATAAAAGTCATTGAAATCCAAAAGGATTATTGAAAAAACATTGTCTTAAAAGTGCTATATATCGCAGTATTCTAAAAATTTCACATAGTGTGAGCAACATTTAAATACGTTGAACAATTTTATATTCATAATATTTTGATTCAATCTAATGGCACTTTAATATAAAATTATAAAAATTATAACTTCACATGTCTTTGTTAATAAGAATAGGTATTTAACATGTGGAAGTAAGTATGTGTTTTTTGATTAAATTTTTAATAGGTACTATACATTAAGAATAACATTTATTAATAAAAAATATAAATTAATTTCATAATAAATTGGAAGTCAGAACCCTATTGACAAAATAAAAATCCTAAGAGAAAACGAAATATTACAATAAGAAATGTAACAAGTAAAAATGATGATATAAAAATATTATAGAAACTTGAATAATGAAATTAACAAATGTAATAGTAACTTAATATTTGTTTAGTATAATAAACTAGGAATTAAAAAATTTTAAATTTTAATAATTCAATTTTTAAGAACGAGAAAATTTTTTTTTGGCTAAATATAACAAGCCAATTAAAAATGTTCTGTAGAAATATTTCTATAATTCAAACACATACTTATTGTATCATATTTTGTTATCAAGGAATAAAATAAACTTTCTTTCACAAAATATACGTTGAAAAAGAGGGGGAGGGGGAATGAATGAAGTAAAAGAATAAGTAAATATTCGCAAAATCAACAAATTCAGTATATTTTTCTGAAATGCACAACTAAATAACATACACTATTAGTACTATCATACATAATAATTTTTAGTGCAGATGCATAAGTGACACCTTCAAGGCATAAAGATATTATTACGTTGTTACTTTACAAAACTTACAAGTTAATAGGATCAGGTAAGGAGCTTAAGGTAAGCCAAATTGGTTTCAACTATAAGGTTTTGAATTTATTCGGAAAGAAGCTTGGCTTCCTTCTTCTTCAATTGACTAGCTTTTTTAATTTCAATCTTTTCTTCTTTGATGAATTCACGCATTCTAATTTGCAAAAAAAGATTGAATTATGTACGCTAAAATTTCGAGAGCATCATTCTCGTGCTCTTTGCATGGAAATTGAATTTTAGTCGCAGATGCAGTGAAGTCATTGAGAATTAATTCAAAAGCATTACGAAACTTGCAATACTGCTCGAACAGATTCTCAATACTGAGGATTAGTTCATACATCCGTAAATTCGAATATACGAGTTCCTTGTTTAGACCAGTCGGAGTTGCATCTACGAATTTTTCGTAAATCCGTGGTGCTTGACCGCAAGAAAAAGACAAAGTGTCTCTATCAACTCTTGTAGTCGACAAAAAAGCACCCCCTCTTTTTCAACGTATATTTTGTAAAAGAATAGTATATTGTGCTACAAGTGCGAAAAGTAGGCAGTTCCACACGAGTGTGAAGTTTGATGTACGAGCCAGAGGCGAGTGAAGGGCGAGTTGGAAGCGAGCCGAAGGCGAGCTGTAAACGAACCGAAGACAAGCCGGAAACGACCTGAAGATGAGCCGATGGCAAGTACTGTAAACTTCACAAGAGTTGCAACTGTCCACTTTCAGCACCTGTTGCACACGATATTTCTTGTAACAAATGCAGGAAATTTTCAATTTGAGAAACAATAAGAATAATTTTTTTGGTATTGGTCACTTCCCGCACGCAATACATGCCTGGAAAAGCGAACATTTCGTGCGTGCGTTACAAAAAGTTTATTTCATTCCTTGTTAACAAAATGTGATACAATAAGTATGTGTTTGAATTATAGAAATATTTCTACACAAACATTTTAATTGGCTAGTTATATTTAGCCAAAAAAATTTTTCTCGTTCTTAGTATTTCAAGTTATATTTAACATTAGCACCAGTAACCTTATCAGTAAATTACAATAGAAATGGTAATTTTACAATAAGTGAAAAATGACCATTTTTCTATATTTTCATTACATTATCTAGATTTAAATAATAGTTTAAACATGAAAACATACCATAAACCGTTAATTTTGCATAGTTCCATTCAAAATTTGAGCTTCTCTTTAATTAAGAAAAACGGAAAAATCTGGCATTTACAGACTATTCAAAACAGTTTTTGCTCGAATCATATCGATTTTACGTTGCTCTCAGGATTTTTCTCCTACTACATACAACGATTTGAATAAGTTTCCAAGATTTTTCACTATTCATGAGTAGCGACAGAATTACTTAATTTAAATATTTCATTTTTTGTCGAAAATTTATATTTCTTGGTAGAAATTTAATCTTTCTGGTTGGAAATTCATCTGCTTGTTCAAAATTTTAACTATTTCGTTGAAAATTCATTTTTTGTTGCGTGTACAAAATTCAGCTATTAGATTGAAAATTCTTTTTTTTTTGTTCAAGTTTCATGACTTCAATTAAAAACTAATTAAGTTGCTCAAAAGTTTAACTATTTCGTTCAAAATTATTGTATTTCGTTAAAACTTTGTCTTTTGTGGTCAAATTTTTTTCTTCTTTGTGACTAATTCACCTTTTTGGTTGGAAATCTATTTCTTTGGTTAAAAATTTTGACAATCAGGTTAAAATTCCTTTAGAAATTGAAAATTTGGTTAAAAATTCATCATTTTTCTTACAAAGTAATCTTTCTCGGTAGAAAATTATTTTTTTGAGTAGAAAATTAATTTTTTGAGCGGAAAATTAATTTTTTTGTAGAAAATTAATCTTTTTGCTTGTAATCTTATTTATTTTATTACAAATTAGTTTCTTAAAATAAAAAATTAATTTTTCCAACCCAAAAAAGCTTTAAAATTAAAACTTTCGATTTATCATTCATTATTCTAGTTTAAAATTGATTCGTTTGCTTTAGGATTCAACTAATTTGTTGAAAATTTATTTTTTCTTGTGAATAATAAAATTTCGTAACTTAGAATTTAACTATTCCATTTTTGTAAAAAAATTCATATTTTTTAGCCGAAAATTCCCAATAAATTATTTTGGTTCAAAAGACATATATTTTGTTTCAAAACACATATATTTCGGTTGTAAATTCAAATTTTTTTTCAAAAATTCTTTTTATTTTATTGGGAAATTAGTCTGTTTTGCTAAAGGATTCAAATAATTTGTTGAAAATTTTGAGTTTATAGCTTAATTCGACTGCTTTCGATTAGAAAATAAAGTATTTTTTGTGGAACTATCAACTATCACATTTCCTATTGAGGATTCATTTTTTGTCAAAAATTCATCACTATGGTTGAAAAATTAAATATTCAGTTAAAAATTCCCTTTGTCTTGATTGAAAATTAATTATTTTAACTAAAAATATAATTCTTCCAAGTTTTGCTCAAAATTTATGTTTTTGAGTAAGTTTTAGTTTTCAAACATAATTATTTCCATTTAAATAATGCAATGACACTGTTGAGGAATGTTAATTTTTTACCTACTGTGAAAATACATCTTTTGATTAATATTTGACGATAAAGTTACTTTTGTTCATGTCAAATACAAATTTTAATTCTGCGGAATACGTCTGGCCGTGGTTTAATAATAAAAGTTTATATTAATAAATCTTAAATTTTTGGCAGTTTTATTATGCACGCACAAATGTAACATTCTTTTGAAACTGAATTCCTAATTGAGTGTGTAAAATTGTGAAATTGACAACATTCTTTCCTTCGAGTTTTTCAAATTACCCAGTCGGCATTAAGGAAAAGCGAAAGCAATGCTTTCGAGATTTTTGTGACACACTTATTTTTTCGAGAAGGAGTGTAAAACGCAGACTGAGTGTGAGTTTAACATTTTTCATTTTAGAACCAAATTTTGATATTCTAGGTTGTAAAATTTGAATAAGTACCGGCAGAAATTATCTACACGCCTATTATTGAGCGGTTGTTGAAGTGCCTTAATTTTTAAACTATTAACATGAATATTTGTCTTCATTATATCGTAAAAGTTAATAAAATTCTGCTTCTAATAAGTCCAAGTTGAAGGCTTAACATGTCAATTTGGTAAAAAGATATTGCGAAAAAATCTTCAAATCACGAAGTTTTTGCAAAAGTGTTATAACTCTGGAAATATATTTTCCCCTGGATTTTACCCTAGGTTGAAGCTTGGTGCAGAAATTCGCAAAATTTCTAATAGTGATTGTACCTATCATATGATTCAATAAATTCAAAGCAATACTATTTTTTGTAAATATTACAAAAATTTATTGAAATATTATGAATATTTTTCAAACAAATTTGGTAAGTAGGAGAAAGTGGGGTATGGTGCCGGTGCGGGGCACGG
>CAKNXH010062061.1:0-44602 GCA_932178445.1 Andricus quercusramuli | reverse complement strand
TAAGCCTGCCAGAATAACACCAAATAGAAGTGTACTCAACAGGCACCCTTTCCTGTTGAGCCATTTTTTTATCCTCTCTATTGAACCTCCGTTCTACTTCTCTTTCACTTTCATGACAGATTGTAGCACCCTCCAGGTTCCTATTGACTAAATAGTTGAGCACGTAGATGTTGTCTGTTGTCACCATCCCTTTCCTCCATCCGTTCGCCCTCTCCCTTTTCATTCAACGGTACTACCAGCCCTGTCTTCCATTTCTCCAGCCACCCTTCTCCTCTTCCTCTTCCCTTCACTCTATTTTCCACACCTCCTAACAGGCCATGTACCTTCCTTTCTCCTTCTTTCTTTCTTCCCTTATCACTCTTTGTGCTTTCTCTTTCTCCTATTGAGTTTCTCTTTTTCCATTTTCTCTTCCCTCGATTTTCTCACATTCTTCTTCATCCTATCTTTATTTTCCCTGCATTTATCATCCAGTGAGCCTCATTCAACCCCCTCTTCTCCTTTTTTCGACCTCAGCTCTTCCCTTACCTTATCAATCACTCCTTTGAGTTTTTCTAGCAGCGTGTCTACGCCTTTCTGTTCCATACTTCCTATATGCTTGTTTTCTATGTCATCACTCAATTCTCGCATCTTTTTCTCCCCTATCTGGTCATTTTCAATTTCCTTTCCCCATTTCTTTCATTCCAACCATTAGCTTCCTTATGCTTTCTTTTGCAAGAATGGAGTCTATTACTGTGCCTCTATACCCTCGTATGTAAATTACCTTTCTTGCTTACCTGTGGTATAGCCGTTACAAATAAACCATCCCATCTCTCTTATCAAGTCCAGTATCTACCTACCCTCTCGATCCGTTTCCTTGTGCTTCGAATTTCTTATGGAGCCCTCCATTTCTCTATAACACACCTCTCCCCCTTGTTCCCTTCTCTACGTAATCAGGCCCACCCCCCATCAGTGCCAAACCGTTCTCCTTGTCTGTTCATTTCCTTATTGCTCTCCATCCTCCCTCTTCTCATTTTCTCCTGCACACTCATACAACATCCATAACCACTTTTCCTACCTTTATTCTTCTTACCATTGTTCCGTCCTCTTCTTACATAACTCTTCCTTTTCTTCCACTACCACCACTTCTTCTCTTACCCCTGATAACATGCCACCCATTCCTCTCACTTTCACGTGATCCTTTCTCGCTGCTTGCATCTTCCGCACATATGCTTTCGGTAACAATATTTGTATGCCCTTCCAATCTTTCTCATCCGCCCAAGTTTCGCTCCACATAATTACGTCCCATTTCTTCAATTCCTCCCAGAAACCCTTATCCTTGTCCTTACGACGCTTTCACGTTTTTATATTTGGACAGGCTTTGAGACAGCCCAGGGCTGGGAATTTCTGTACCTAATATTGGGTGTCAAGCATCGATAAGTAGCTCGTTATACAGCAAGCATGCCGGAAAATGTTTCAATAAAAATTTGTTCCATAAATCTAAGCTGACGCTATTACTAGTGGTTTTGAAAATTGAAATTCTATGCCAGATGAGTACTAGTTAAGTAGACAGTCAGCGAAATTTCTTCTTGTGTCAGAAGAATGCTTCTTGATACAAATGGAATATCCTCTTAAATTGAAGGTTAAAAGAAATTTTTTTATTTGTCTCAAATATTTTTGTATCTTTTCGCAGCAAACATTATCTGACAAACTTCACCTGATCTTTCAGACAGATAATTCTGCTTATGTCTCGGCCCGAGTCATGGATACAATTTTCCATCATATTGATAATAGAAAATTCGACTTGAGATTCCTGTGGAGTGGGTCGACAATCGAATTTTCAACCCTAGGGAAGAAAGTGACAGATCAATGTAAATGGCGGTGTTTCACACCGCCATCTGTCAATTTCTTCCTAGGGTTGAAAATTCTATTTTGAACCCGCTCCACAGGCATCAAAAGTCGAATTTTCGATTGAGGTATGATGAAAAATATCTTGCAGTGGCTAAAAACAAAAAAACATACAAAGGGTACGATGTTTTTGTTTCTAAACGACTTTTTCTATGAGTGGAAATACGTTATAAACGTTCTATTCCGACCAGTGAATCTCCCATTATTTTATTGTCAAGACTGTTTTCTACACAATTTTCATTCTACAAGTGCAAAGAAGAATTATAATAGTTAAGGAATAACTATGTTATTTGCGAATGCCCAGTTAGTTGCCCGCTGCCCCGTACTACCCTACGTGTAAAATTATTAGGCTTCGTAAAAAAATGGGGTGTAAGAGATGTTTCAGCTACAGTTTAATTTCATACTGAATGAAGTTATGTATATCCTAGTCCGAAGCCCAAAAATGAGGAGCATGGGTCTAAGATTAATGGCTCCAGAAACATAACACATTGACATTTTGATATAATTGTCAGTTATACATGAAACATTTCGATCCGACTTCGGTTCGAAACATCATACTTTAATTTTACATTGTTTAAAAATTAATTATGTAAAGAATTGGCATTCACACGATATATTCGATAACATGCTGGGATTGAGCGGCGGGTCCCTACTGGAGTTTCAATAATTTCTTCTGTGGTCAATGCGGAAACCATGCCGCTTGCCATATTTATTTTCGCCCGTTTTGTCACGTAATTAGTATATGTATATATTCCAGCAAGATAATTATGAGTCTCCAATATTGCAAAGACGTCACCATCGAATGTTGATAATACAATTTGTTCTTGGGTTGGCATAGGCTGATACGTATGTTTTTCTGATCTCACTTGCAGTGGTTTATTGTCAGGAAAATTGTATCTTCGAAATTCGAATATTTGGGGACGGTTCTTAATGGAAACAAGCCTAATAAATCTTAGTGGTTCAAGTCCACATCCATGTCCGTCAAAATAAGGAAGCCTCGTAAGCGTTACAGAGAATCTCGAAGGAGGATGTTGTGCTGCAGGAGGAGACCTGGACCGGACACGAGGAGGAGGCTCAACAGGGACAAGAGACCTCTCAGGTGAATGCCTGTCAGACGAAGAAGAAGATCGGCCACGAGGAATACCAGGAAGAGGCTCGCCATTAGGTAAGTACTCAAACTGTGAACTGAACCCTGCACCAAGAAAAAGAGGATTAAATTTCTTTTAACTTTCGTATTTAATGAACCCATATGGCAATACATCATAAGGCGAGACTGAGGATATGACCCAAGTATGATCTGGGAAACTTCTTGGAAGCTTGACTAATAATTGAGGGAATATTATCAAAAATATATTTTACATTATTCGCGAAGGTTCCATATACACTAGTTAACAAACACTTTCTCTACGCGATTAATCGACTTCAAGTTGTATATACATTCAGAAAACGATTTGATTGAATAAACATTTTTTTTTTATTCAGCAATGGAATATGGTTATTAGATGGACAAATAAATGTTTAGTTAACTCAACTACATCTTTTTGGTTGTTTCAACCCAATATTTCACTTGATGAAGTATTTGGTTGAATCAACAACAAAATTTGGTTGGTTTATTCAAGTATTTTTTTGAATAAACTAAAATTTGTTTGATACAAGCCAATTTTCATGTACACTTAAGAAAACAGTTTGTTTCGTTCGAAACATTTTTTTCTGATTATATGAATGTAAGAAAAACGGTTGCTCCATTCTCGAAATTAAATAGTTTTACAGTTACATATAAACTTTTACATCCCATAAGCGTCTTATGACATAGAAAAAAAAAGAAAAGTAAAGCTTCTAGGTCAAAGTATCGGTGGAACCAAAACGCGCAACAAGGAGAGGGTTTTGTGATGCCAGCAATAGTTTCTGATTCGCTCTTTTATATTAAAAAAGAATTCAATTTTTATCTGCAAAATTGAAATTATTATTAAGTTGCAAAGTGTGGCGTGAATTGCCTATTTTGACGCGTGGGGACGCGGACGACCCGAGAAATTCTTCTCACCACTTTCCACACATCTTTGCGCACTGTGCCCGTGTGTGTCACGTAAAGTATCTCCATTTTTACTTCAAATGACTACCAAAAATTTAAGAATGAAAAAAAACTCATCCACATCGTTGGGGGAGGGAAAACATGTATTTTAACTAAATATTTTTACTTTTTGGTTTCAGTTAATTCTACGATGAGATACAGTGGGCACCGCAAATCATCTTTTTGAAAAGGCGTATTAAGAAATGCTCTGTCATTGGCCTATTTCTTGCTATTTTTTTATAAAAAATTAACTGAATGTTTTTCAAATGATGCCGTATAATATAAAAATTATCTGAGTAAATTTACCTTGATCATATTTCTGAAAAAATATGCACAAAAAAAGTGGTTTTTTTTTCACGCTCCAGACCCTATCCCCCTTAAAGTACTATCAAACTGTAAAGCATCAGTCGAATCAGTGATGTACATCTCGCGTTCCTCCTTGTTAGATGGATTAAACGTACTTTTGAGAGAGCGATCGTGTAGTTGTGACGTGAAGCGTCACTTATATATTTTCCCCCTTGACTTTATCTGTCTTTCTCTTTTTCATTTCATAATAAATTTTCTATAGAACTCTTATTCTTCTGGACATTAATTAAATCTTGTATCGAACAGAAATGTGAACAATAAATAGTGTATTTTTAACGTGTAAAATCAGTGTGTATCATAACTCATATAATCCCTTTCCCTTTGCGCGTACGTGAATAAATAAATAATATTCTTCCTTTAATTACATATAATATTATATATATTTTCGGACAAACTGTTATCATATGATATTATTATACTTACCAATAATATTAAGGATGATGACCAAGGTGAATACCAGAATAGAAATAATCCTCTTTGTTCGCCTAGTAGAGGAAAAACTGATATAGACTATCTAATATATTTTACAGAGGCGTATTTAGAGTATGGCATGTATGGCACTTGCACTGTGGCGCACTTAAAACAGAATGGCATAAACTGAAAATTAGTGGTATATGTGTAATAGAGAGGCGCAATTTGAATATTTATCGTGGGCGGTATTTTCCCTAGATACGTCACTGATATCATATAGTCATTATCTCATAGATTATCTGGGTCAAGCTTCTCTTTCACAGATATTTACACTTCATTAGCCAGATTCCAGGGAAAAAATCATTTACTAACTTCGTTAAAACTTATCTCACAATTTATTGCGTAAGAAGTTTGTTTAAAAAAGCAAGCATTTTTCGAATTTTGTACTTCGATTTCAACTCATGCCATGTCTTAGGAACTTTGAAGCAAAAATCCGACATCTACAGGCTCACATTCTTGAAATATTTTCTTCAATTTGAAACCAGAAAAAATAAAAAGTCCTCACAGGTTCCCGAGCTATGATAAAAAAATGCCCAAGCGCGTCGTTCGAGTTCCAGCCTAAAAAAAATTAAAATCAAGATCATATTTCAATCATTATATAGGGGACATTTAATTCAAAGACTGACACCATACGCCACTCTTCACTAATCCTTACCTGGTAGATATAGATTATAGGCCTTGAGCTTATTCTTTTGAGAGATATATATTTAATTAGAGTCTCTTTCAAGAAAAAAATACATCAATTTTCAACTGTAAAGATAAAGCTTCAACTAAAATGATGAATCTTTAACGAAGGTTAAGCGATGGTTAATTTCCTACAAAAAAAAAAAATTTCAATTAAATGCATAATTTCTCAGCCAAAAAGTTGAATTTTTAACCAAAGAAGAGAAATTTCTCACAACTAAAAAGTTAGGGGAAAATTCAAGAACAGATTGCCATGGCTTTATTGTCTGCTTTTCCGTATCATAAGTCCACATTTATAACTTCTTCGTTTCGCCTTTCTACTGGTTCTTATGCTCATTAAAGAATAAAAGATAAAGGTAAATAATTTAGTTAATGTTAACGTACCGATATATGGAGCCGAAGCGTCTGTGGAAATTTGGATCTTCTCTATCATTTACGGACCCCCAAGCAACAGAACCAAAAACTATTTATTATCACTGAGGGCCTCAAAAAGCGACGAATAATTCACCGGACATAGGGTACAAATGACCCAATAGCGGGCCAAGCATTTATCAATGAGATTCGCAAAAAAAGCTAAGACAGTATCAAACAAGTTAAGAGATAGGTTACAACCAAAAATTAGAATGGCAAAAATCTAAATAAAATAGTATATTGTGCTACAAGTGCGGAAAGCAGGCAGTTCCACACGAGTGTGAAGTTTGTTGTACGAGCCAGAGGCTGTAAACTTCATAAGAGTTGCAGCTGTCTACTTTCAGCACCTGTTGCACACGATATTTTTTGTAACAAATGCAGGAAATTTTCGATTTGAGAAACAATAAGAATAATTTTTTGGGAAATTTATGGTAATTTTTGGAAATTTATGGTAAAATTACCAAAAATTGCCGAAAATTTCTGGAAATTTTCAGTGAACTTGTATATTACCAAAAATTACCGAAAATTTCTGGAAATTTTCAGTGAACTTGTATATTACCGAAAATTTCCAGAAACTCAAAGTATCCAAAGCTTTTTGAAAAAAAAATGAATTTCCAACATTTGTGGAAAATGCTAAATTTCCAAATTTTCTGGAAAATGCTAAATTCCCAAAATTTCTGGAAAATGCTAAATTTCAAAAATTTCTGGAAATTCATGTTTTCATGAATTGCTAAATTGAGTTGCTAAATCATCGGTAATTTCAGGTCTGCAAAGCTTTTTGCAAAGATTCCAAAAATGTCCAAAAATGTATGGAAAATTGCTAAATTTCCGGTAATTCATGGAAATTTCATGACATTTTCATGAAATTCCCGACCGAAACAGTTTGCAAATCTAATATGATGTTACTACTTAGTTAATTATCACTCAGTACGATTTGCAAAATGTTTATAATTTTTGGCTAGTTTACAAAAGTAACTAATTTGTTTAATTGCAATTTTAATATTATTTCCGGCCGAGCAACGTTTTGCAAATTTTATAATTTTCAAATCTCGACATAGCTAACATTTGCTACCCAAAAACGCAACCTTCGCAATTTGCGCTGGAATTTTAGGAGTCGAATTGCAAAAAATTTAACAATAACTTGAGAAGCGATAATTTGCGTTATTTATTCAATTTTGCAAATCATATAATAGCCCTTTTTCAATGAAAAAAGGCAGAAAGAACATTTTGCAAAACCTTCGGTACTTTCGCTGGGAAGTGATTAACAAAATAATAATTTGTTTATAATCATTAATGTTGCCGTATCACGAACGTTTTGTAAATTTAATACTAGATAGGGACTGAATTTATAATTACTCACTCAAGTTTGCAAAATGTTTTGAATTTTCGTGGAGCAATGGGGGGCAAATGTTGCAAATTAATTTTTTTAAACAAATTGCCGACCCGATCACGTTTTTCAAAATGTTATTTTACGTTCAACATATAAAACAACAACTATAGAATTTTTTTGAAGACCTTTGGAATTTTCGTTACTTGATTAGCTATTTCCACTGGTCTATAACGCATCCTTGTTCAACGTCTTGCATAATATCGAACCAGTCACGCAGTTTCCCTTTTACCCCTACACTCGCTTTACTAACTGTATATATTGTTTTTATTGCTCGTAAGAGCCATCCATTGACTCCGTACTCTTCAAGGACTTCCCAAAGTTTACTTCTATTTACCTTGTCAAATGCTTTTCCTAGATCAAAGAATGCACAGTAAACTTTCTTTCCTACTCTTAAGCTTTCTTCTGTGATCTTTCTTAAGCTAAATATCTGATCTGTACATGAACTTCCTGGCATACATCCACTTTGGACATGCAGTATCTTTTCTTATGTAATTTTCATTACCCTCCGAATAACATTTTTTGAGTACATTTTACGTACCTGTGAGGTATGTACTCGCCACCGTATTTAAGCATTTCAGCGCTAATATTGTCTACACCAGCAGCCTTACCGTTTTTTAAGTTCTTAATTATATCTCTAACCTCAGTAACACAGACCTTTTCAACTGAGTTATCTAATGCATTATGTTCTATGTCGCATTTCTGTTGCCCTATATCTTCACTTCCTTATAATTGTTTAAATGCGCTTCTTAAAGCGTCTATCATCCCGTCTATATCATATAGCGTTTCACCTTTGCTGTTTCTCATGCTGAAAAACTCTGTACTCTTACTTTCCTTCATCTGATTAAATAATAGTTTCACGATTCCTTCAAAGTCTTTTTGTATTTTCTTTTCTTCTTCTGTTCTGATTTCATCTTCACTTCCCTTGACTAATCGTTTAACATTCCTATTTTTGTGTCTGTAGTCATTTTTTGAACCTATTTCTCTACTCATCGCTAAGACCTGTGTTGTGCAACGTTCTTTCGTACGCTTCTTTCTTTTCTTGTCGGGCTGCCTTAATTTCATCATTCCACCATGCATCGCCAGACCTTCTTCCTACCACTGCCGTACCACACACTTCAATCGCACTCCTAACAATGACATTCTTGATCAACTCTGAAGCGCTCTCTATATTTTTATTATCTATTAGTGTTAACGAAATTCCCTGACGTATGTGTTCGTTTATCTTATTCTGAAAATCTATTCGCACTTCCGGTTTCTGTAAATTTTCAACCTTGATTCGCGTTTGTTTCGTAGGTTTGGTTCTCTTTCTTCTCCATCCCCACCCTAAGTTCATTTTGGAGACTAAAAGGTAATGATCAGTATTGCATCCGGAACTCCTCATGACTCTTGTATCTTCAACTAGTTCTCTTAGTCTTTCATCCGCAATAACGAAGTCAATTATACTACGGTTATTTCCTTTACACTAGGTGTACGTGCAGATCATTTTATGTCAAGTTTTGTCTGAAAAGGGCGAGAAAAATAGTCTGGAAGGGGAAATTGAAGGTTCAAACAGAAAATTGGAAGCCGATAAAGCTGAGAAAGAAGAAGCTTTGAGAGAAGTGGAAGAATTGAATGAATAACTAAAGCTTCTGCAAGCTGAATTTGAAAAGTTGAAATCTGCGAATGATCAGCCCAGGGCAGAATTAGATGATTTGAGGAAGCAATAAGTGTTGTGTAAAGATAAATTAAATGAAGCTAAGAGTAGCATTTCAGCTGTGAAAGATGATAATAATCAATTTAAGTGTTTCAAAGTACACAAAAACCTATAATGAGGGTGGATTGGAAGCTAACAGTATGCTTCCATGGTTTGGAACCAGAAAGCTTTAATGATATACTATCTTTTTCTTATCATTCAATTAAAGTCCGGAACGGACTTTAATGAGGATTGGCCGAACTTCAGTAGCAATTATTTGAATAAATAGATTCCGTAGATGTGTCTAATGTTCTGCTGTATCAGCTGAAACGTCAGCTGAAACGATACTGATAAGTGTAAAACGATAAACAGGTCAAAGTTTAATAAAAATTTATTTAGATAAAATGAATGTGTTATTTACTTTCAACTGTAAAGTAATTCCGTTACTACAACAATTATATTTTACATAAATTCTAACTTCTAAATACACAATTGTTTCTTCTTAATTCTTTATTTTTGGTTTTATTCTATCCTTCCTCTTTTTTATGGGAAAAATCTCCTGGCTTCTAGAGAATAGAAGAGTCGGATTTATTCCGCGTGAATGTTGCCAATGAGCCTCTTTACAGAAAACCTTCATGAGGAATGATTCCGTTCTGATCCAGAGACTCCCTCTGTTCGGTTCGATCTAATAATCGCACCACTTCTGAAAGACTAAGTTTTTGGTTTATATTTTCCCGAAAGCAATACAAACAAGAAACGCTAAAAGAAAATAAATGTTGAATAGAGGAAATAAAACCATAAAAAATAAATCTTCAATCAAAAATAAAATTATTATTTCTTTACTCAAAAAAGTAACAGAGTGCTCACCCTGATGAGATAATCTGGAAGCTCAAAGAATGAATACGATGGTAAATATTTTGTGACCTTACCCTCATAGTGAAAGAGAGAGTCGATAATAAGAATGTTGAAAGAGGAAAATCTACCTTATCCAATACAGTTGATATTTATGAAGACGAATAACTACTATGCCGAGTTGGATTTAAATATAAGTTAAAAATGCAACAAAATGTAATTAAATTAAATACAATTTGATTCTTAGCCACGATATTTATTTATTATTTTCAATTAGTGATTCATTTAAATGTAAATCCAGAAACATAGTACAAATATTTAAGTAACTAGCTAAGTGCACGATTATTGTTTATCTTTCTTACTCATTCTTTAAATAAAAATGTCGGGCAGAAATTTTTGCATTAAAAAGGGCTAACTTAGTCAAAGATAGTTTTTTTTAATTTATTAGGATTATTAAAATACGAATACATATTTCTTTAAATGTCTTGAAATCTTCTAAAAGGTTATGGAAACATATAGATTTCTCTGAAACCCCATAAAATTCCTTGAAATAATTTCAAATACTTTTTTAGAGAAATTTTCCTATATTCCTTAAAATATTTCGAAATACTTCGACAATCCACAAAATCTTTTTGAATACTTCGGTGTCTCAAGAAATCTTGTGAAATTTCTTTTGAAATCTTTTGAAGCCACTTGCAATATTGAGAACATTAGTAATATCCCGTAAAATATTTGGAAACATACTGAAAACTATTAAAAAATGGTTGAAATCTCTCTAAATCTCGAAGTCTCCTGAAATTATTTGAAATTTTCAAATAATCTTGAGAATCACTTAAGCCCCCTTGAAATATTCTCGAGTCACTTGATATCCTCAGAAAATCTGTTTAATTCCTTGCCATGTTTTGAAGTTACTCGCAATCATTTTGGAAGTGATGTGAAATCTCTTTAAGTATTGTGAAATACATACTTCAAAAATCCCTGAAATCTTTTTAAATAAATTGCAATTTCTAAACATTCTTTCCAGTCCATTGGAACCTTTAGAAATTTTGTGATATGCTCTGAAATATTTTCAAACCCGCTGCAAACACTTAAAATTTTTTTTTTTAATTTCTGAATCCACTGAAATTTTCTTAAATCAATTAAAATTGATCTTTTAGTTCCATAAAATTCTTTTTAATCTTTTAAATTCTTCTGAATTCCCTTGAACTCTTCTGAAATTCGTCAAAATCTCTTTTAATCTGTTAAAATCACTTGAAATAGTTCGAAAACGTTTTTTTTTTAATTAAAATTTTTTGTTTTTTTTTCCTTATCAAAGAAGATAATTTAAGATCTTCATTTGCAAGAATAATACCATAACGATCATAAATTGAGTTAACAGATGTTCTAAACAAGTTGGAAGATAGGAGCGGAGTTCCATTTTTAAAATGAAAATGTAATAAATCAGGTTTTCAACAACAATGAGTGCGAGATTTCTGAGACTTTTTATTAAACCACTTTTTTATATAGATTTATGTTTAAAATGTCAGATTGTACGATATTTCAGTTTACGTAAATGATGATATGTTCTTCGTGTTTACATATTATTATTATTATTGAAGGAGATAAAAACGCGTATCTAAAAGTTCTATTAATTGTATAACTTTAAGCTGAAAGATTCTCTTCAAATTATTTATTAACTAAATTCACAGGAACATTGTTTTTCACATATTAAAAAATATATAGAACTGCATCTACAAAAAATTGTTCATGATAGAAAATTTACAAAATGAAATCTCTCACCAAAAAAGATAACTATCAACATTTTCTGGAAAACACCTGATTTAGACAAATATATATTTATCAATTTCTGGCGATTCTTTTAGGACACAAAGACATACACCAAGTTTCATGCCTTCTTAACAATTTCAGCCTAATTTAAAAATTGTTGGTCTTACAACTCATAAATGTTATTTGTAAGATATTAGGAAGTTATTCCACTAGTGAAAAAAATAAGATAATTATTAATATAAAAAGAAAAAATTTGTTGTAAAAATTATAAGAAATATTTTCTTTACGGAAAAGAAGTTAATAAATCATAACAAAAAGGATGAAGTTGTTCAAAGGAGAAATAAAAATTTATTTTATTTGGGAATATATATTTTTTGAAAATTTGTAATTTTATGTCTTAGATGTACGCATTCCTGATCCAAAATTTTCTAAAGATAATTAAATCTAGAGGAAACCGCTAGTTTTAATTACTCAGGAATTTCAGGATATTATTTTGTGATCTTATGTTTAATGCGCTACCTGTTTCTTTTTACTATTTTGGCTATTTTGTATCAAGGAATTTCAAATTCAATATTGTTCATTTAAACAGACATTTATAAATCATTTATCAGTTTTTGCCCTGTTAGCGTTCCCATTATTTCACGTCAAAATAATTTTTTTCAATGTTTTGAAAAATCGAAGAAATTGTATGAAAACAGTCAATTTTATTTTATATTTACGATTTCATAAAATTAATTGTTTAATTTTTATTCATATATTAGTCTCGTAACATGTTTCTGGTGTTTCACAAATATAAATTATGTTAATTAGAGTGTACAGAATCAATTCAAATAATGTAATTTTTCACAGCATTTACATGGTTATGACCACAGGGAAATTTTGATGAGCAATTTCTCATACTGTATAGACTTTTCCATTTTTTTTTCTTAGAGATCTATAGGACTCCATGAACTCTCGAAAATAATCTCTTATTTTTTTCGTTTTTAAGTAATTCAAATTTTTGAGAAAGTTTTTTTTACTATTTTGAAAAAATGTTTTCGTGGCACTTACATGCTGAAAATTCAACTTCTTAGTTGGAGGTTGAACTACTCTCTGGAAAGTTAATTTTTGTTGTTGAAAATTTCAAGCCAAACAACGCCCGATATTAAGAAAGTCAAGAGAAGAAAAACATTGATTTTTGAAAGTCCTCCAGAATTATTATAACATATTTTTTAATCTTCTTCAAAAATTCCAATTTTGATATATATATATATATATATATATATATATATATATATATATATTCCATTATATGGTGAAACTAGGGAGGATACAAAGAAAGCTCATAACACAAAAATTGTGCTTCGAAAAAAGATATACAAATAACATTGAAAATAAAAAAAATGAATTTTTGAAAAAAACAATACAAGCTACGAAAAAAATTAGCAAACAAAAATGGTGCACCTTAAACAAATCTACAAATTTTTCATAAATCACTTTTTGAAAGGACGCGTATTTTTGGTTTTAATCGTAAAAAATAAAATTAAAAATTAAAATTTTTGGAAAACCGACAAAAGGTAGGGTGAGTCTACGAGAGATGGATTACTTTTTTATTCCTTTATCTACAGTTGAGATTACGTAGGAAAAAATATAATTTAGCCCGTAGATGTCTTAGTTTCAAAAAAATTGAGGAGAGGTGGATCAAAAGGAAAACATGAACTTTTCCATCATATTTAATAAAAATATTGACTGTTAATTAAATTTTGGTTTATTTTCAAGTGATATGAAAAATATTGTACAGTTTTATACGAACATAAATAAAAATCAAATATAATACGAATGAAAATTTTGACTTTCCGCCAGATTTTCTCGACAGCTGTTTTTCCATCGCGTCTTTTTTTCGCGACTTTTTCTGGAAGATGCTTTGGGTTCTCTTTCGAAAAGCACCGAAGCAAACTAAACTCATTTTTTAACTCAAAAACTCTCAAAGCATGACAGATTTTAGAAATCGTTTACTCCCCCTTTTTTTAGATAGAGTGACCAGATGGGTTGCACCAAAAACCGGGACACTCAGAAATTTTTCATGTTACCACTAAAAAAAAGGTCTCCAAAAAATTGTTTATAGGCACATTACATTAAAGGCACAAATATTAATTGTAGAATAGCTATACTTTTATTCCAAAATGCAGAATTAACAACAATTGACAATCATCTTTTTTGCGCTCAGTAGTTTTATATGACTGTTACGAAAAACCGGGACATTTCAAGTGACAAACGGGACGCCCCAACTTTTGGTCTAAAACCGAGACGTCTGGTCACCCTATTTTTAGAGAGAGAGAGAGAGAGAGAGAAGACCCTTTTTACTTTTATAGCTTTTCGTTTGCCAGTATAAATGATACAGTTTTCACCAAACCTCTCGAAACTAACCCAAAACATCATAAAATGCGCATTTTACAAAAAAAAATTTTACAGATATGAGAAAAACACGAAATATGAGAAGTAGTTTCAAAAATCATTATCCATTATTCAGAAATGAATACGAAAATAATATATCAAAATTGATCTAATAATGAATCATAAGTAAAACATTTTTCATAAATAGAAAATTCAGTATAAGATTATTACAAAAGTACTCATTGGTACATAGCGAAAAAATTACGCTGATATATTGTATATATGGCATCTTCCTTAGGATACCTTTGTTTATAGGCAATAAGGGTATAACAACTTATTTTTGATAAGTATCTTGGTGATTTCCAAATTGGTACAGTATGTACATCCCATTGACAACCTTATTTTCAAATAAATACAAGGAAGACATTTTTTTTAGTTACTTTAAACATATATCATGTATAAATATAAACATTTTATATTTTTTATATATAAAACCTGGAAATAAGTAAATTATGAATATTAGTATTGTTTTTGACGCATAAGAAAAATACCGGAATGTTTTTTGAACGGACCAAAAAATAAATGTCCTGTAGCTTGGCAAAAAAAGCGACAGTGACACATCTCGAACCTTTTGGCTATTCGTTATGACACACAGGCACTCAAGAGCCAGCTCAGACTTACCCCACAAAAAATGCATAGACAAAAGTTGTTCATCCAGAAAAGAAATACAAATTTGTTATAAATTATTACATTTTCATCATTCACGATTGAAAAAGAATTGGAATTTCCCAAAATTTGACACCGCAGTTTTTCAAAGAATCTCCACGTTTCGAGCCCTCCTGATTCCGAAAATCAAGTTTTGGCGATGGCGCCTGTATGCCCGTTTGTAAATACAATAAATATCGAGAAAATGAATGGATCAAATCCAGCTTTGGCACACTTTTTCTAGGTCCTAAAAGAAAGAATGAGTTCGTTAATCAACATTATTCGACCAACTCTCTAAATTTTCTCGAGTGAAAATATCACTCGATCTTTCGAGCGGAGGCTAGTTTCACTCCGTTCGAGTGAATTATTTTCACAATTTCACTCGATTTGAGTCAATGTGTTCGCTCGAGAACAACGAGTGGAAGGTTTCGCTCGAAATCGTCGAGTGAGTCACTATACCTGGTGTTTTTCGCTCGAAGAACGAGCGAAGTCATCGGTGCGCCTGAGCAAAGGAATCAGTCGCATGCGCAGTCGTGAGCACGGGGCTGAAGCTAGCATAGGAACTTCTGGTAACAAATCTGACTTCCGGCAAGATTCGATCTGGTGTCCTTTCTAGAGACTTCAAAAATATTCAATTTGCAAAAATGTAGTGAACTTTGAAATCGTTCGTTTGGCAGCACTGACAGTATGTGCTGAAAGTACTGGCAAATCCAATAGCCATGTCAGCCACGTTTCAACGAATTCTAATTGAAAAATAGAATAATAAGAAGGTAATAAGGTAAGTGCAAATCGTTATTTATATGGATAAATGAATTTTAAAATTCTGTTCTGAATGCATTAAAAATAGGGCAAATTTTTTAGTAATAAATGTTTGGGAAAAGTTGCTTACGATGAACCGCGAGTGAAACCTAATCTCAAAGTGTTTATTGCATTGGGGACTTAGTTTTTGTAAATTAGAAGTTATGTCGCAAATTATTTAATTTGTGCAATATATTTTCACAATCATTTGCTGCAAAAATGATTGTCGTACTTCCAATGTATTTAGACACAGAATTTTCAAATTCATTTATCCATATAAATAACAATCTGCACTTACCTTATCATATTATTATTCTATTTTTAATTAGAAGTTAGGGTGACAAAGCCTTTTGAAATTTGTACCGTGCGACAAGAGAGAAGATAATTGGTTAATAATAGTTGTATAACAATAGCAATAATTTATAATGCCATTTGTTGATGTTATTGCGTACTTTAATTGTTGAAAGTAATAATATCAATTAACGGTATCACAAATTATTGACAAAATTAATAAGTACAATATTTCAAATTTAAATATCCCGCCCGCACGGCTTTAGTTCCCCCAGTTCTCACCCCGTGTCGCTCCATAAGCGGCCATATTGGTCGTGAGTAAGTAGCTTGCACCCGACGCTACGCTGTAAAAGTGACATTTAAAGTGAATATTCACTTATACATATTAAAAATTATTAGTGAATGCTTTTAGTTGAAAAGTGATTACCTTATTAGTGATTTATTAGTGATTTCCAGTGATAATTAGTGACTTGGAAGAGTCAGTAAAAGGATTCCTCAAGGAATATGGCTTCTTTCTCGACTTTTTTACCAAGGGTAAGTTTATTAAACTTCATCATAAAGCCTTTTTAAATTCTTAATATAGTTATTATATATTAAATATTGTTTATTGTACGTAGGAAATGCTGGACAGTTCCGAAACATGATTAAAGCACTTTGTGGAGACATATGGAGTTCCTGAAGATGCTGCAAACATCTTGAAAGGTGAGAATTTATCATTATCATGATTGAGTACGATATTTTGCAACATCATATTGTTTTAAAACGTATACAAATCTGCATTATATGTCCCCCATTTAAATAATTTTGGATCATTCTGTAGGGGAATATCTACAAAAACAGAGTTTTTGGCGAACCTTTTAGATCATCAATTTCTCCAAAACTATTCAACATTTTTTACGTTTTTGAGGCATACAGGGTTACAGATAACTAAAACCAAAACACTTAAATACGTCATTGTTTATTTAAAATGAGTTGATGGGATTTTTTTTTGCTTTAGATAAAAATTGTAATTTCGATTTAATATTTATTATTGACGGTTTATTTTGTTCATGAAAAGATTCTCCACGATTCCATTCGTGGGAATTTTATCGAAACTTATACGTTTTACGCAATCAAAATTTATACAAAAGAAATTGTAAATAATAAAATAATTAATGTTAAGAACAAAATAAGCCGTTAATGATAAAGATTAAATCTAAATTACAATTGTTTCCTAAAGCGAACGAAAAAACACAAAAGTCGAAATAACTCATTTTAAATGAAAAATCACACAGGCCGACAAAAATGACATCTTTTTTGTACCCAAAGACCAGACTATGTGACCCCGAAGTATATTGGTATCCTGAAACCGAATCCGTTATTCATTTTTTTTCTGTACTTCAGGTTTTTGAGATATCCTAACCTTAAAGTGCAAAAATGGCTATTTTGAGCCATATTTGAGGCAATATCACACGGTCAGCAATTTTTTTTCTCTGAAAATTGCTAACGCAACATCATGGTTTAGGACTTCTTTTTACTTTCCATTTACATTTGTAATCATCTCAAACTGATTTTTTTTCACCGAGATACGACACATTAACCATTTTAGTTTCTCTTCGCCTTCTTTGCTAGTTTTCCATTGTGGAACTGAAATGGTTAATGTGCGATATTTTGGGGGAAAAATCGGTTCGGGATGATCGAAATTGAAAGTGAAAGATAAAAAGGAGTACCAAGCGATGGCGTTAGCAGTGTTTAGAAAAAAATTGCTGATCATGTTATTTTGCCTCGAATGTGGATGAAAATAGCTATTTTTGCATTTTTAGGTTAGGATATCTCGAAAACTTGACGTATAGGAAAAATGTAGACAACGGATTTGTTTTTAGGACACCAAAATCCTTCGGGGCCACATAGTCCAGACCTTGGTTCCAAATTTTGTCGGCCTGTGTTATACATTCAAATATTTATATTTTTATAGAGATATATGTTATATGAGTTTAAAAAAGAACAATATTTCTTACAATTTATAAATAAATTTTTTGTTAAGAAAAGATGCAGTAAATACAGTTCACTTTAAATTGAAGTTTATTTTTAAAACATTCTAATTATATTATTAGAAAAAATGTAATCAGATTATTGTACAGTAATACATTTAGTAAACAAAACTATCAAAGTTTACTTTGCCTAAATTCATTCCAGCAAATAAGAATTTCAGCGAATTAACATTTGCTCTAAGTTTTATTTTTCCGAATAGCCATTTTTTCATGATTTTGATGATTATGACCAGCCACATGATCTAAAATTTATTTACATGATCATAATTCATGAGATATTGATACCTATCTTTTTTTCAGAAACCCCCAACAACAGCTAGAAGAGGACAGAAATGTGATACACTCCACTCTGAATTGAAGTAACCTGGATTAAAGCGGAGTCGAGCAGCTCCGTAGCTACAAAGCGGGCAGTCGAACACTCGCGTGCGTTTTTCGCATTTATTTTTAAATACATAAGAAAAATTCTCTGTTAATTAATTATTCTATATCATTACATTAGATATATATTTTAAGCAATATTTGTACATAATATTTTGTACATAATAAATTTAACAAAGTTTTGTAATCCTGAATTTGTATTTTATTTCAAATATTACAGTATTAAAATCTTTTTTTTTTCACTCGAAGCGAGTGACATCTTGCTCTTTTTCGAGTTGTATTTACCGCTCGAATGGCTCGAGTGAAAAAATTCACCCGAACATCAATTGAGTTCATTCACTCGCTTCGAGTGATATCTCGCTCTTCTTCGAGTTGGATTTGCCGCTCGAATGACTCGAGTGAAGGAATTCACCCAAACATCGATATAATTGTTTGACTCACTTCGAGTGGCATCTTGCTCTTTTTCGAGTCAAAATTCACTCGAAGGAGTTGAGTGGGAAATTCACTCGAGATAAAAGTGGAGTTTCACTCGAATAAGACAAGCGGGGTTTTCACTTGTTCTTCGAGTGATCTTTCACTCGAATTGAGTGACATTTCACTCGAGAAAATTTAGAGAGAACGGTTACCGTTTTATCCATCGAAAATGCTACTCAGAAATCGAACATTCTATTTTTACGCCGACCGATGACAGATGTATAAAAAAATAATTAGATCAGCATTAAAGTTCGTCAGAATATCTACAATTTTTGTTTTAACTATTTCTCAATGAGACTGATTTTTTAGGTTTCATGCATCGAAAATAAATAAGTCGAAAATTCTAATTTTAAGCCAAACGACGCAAAATAAAAAAAAAGGTCTCCAGGAGCAATTATATCTTCTAAACAGTTCTACATAATTTCTTCTAAACATTTTTGATAGGACTTGTCATTTTGGTTTTATTTATAGAAAGTACTATGCAGAAAATTGAAAATTCGAATTTCGAACAGAACGGGGTGAGATGCGGTTTTCCGCTCGATAATGAGCAGGCCTTTTAAAATTAAAGGTCAAAGCATCGACAACTGGAATTTGGCGATTGTGAATTCTCTTCTGTTAAAGCTCCTTCGGCTTTGACGAAAACATTCTCATGACGTATCTCGTGCTCCGAACTCGATTTTTTTTAATGATTACTTCAATATTTTTCTCCTATTTTGCATTACATTTTTATCTCAGCTACCCTGAAAAATGCATCAATTCTAAAACTTTATATTATCACAATTTTCAATGATATTTTTCATGATTTTAACTCAAAATATGCATCCTACTGTAAGGTGGTTCTAAACGAATTTGTAGATATGATTGGGGCGAAAAATGTCGTTAAATAAAATGTTATTGTAGCTTTCATCTTTTTCCAAGAACTCAAGTTTTTAATTTCAATATATTTTTATAAGAAGAGCTTATAACAAATTTGTAGATATTTTTTGGTTAAACAACTTTTGTCTTTTTGCTTTTTTCGTCTCTTGTGTCGTTTTTCCAAACATTTAATTTTTCATTTTTAATCTTACTTTTTGCGATTAAAAGAAACTCTACTGGTTGTATTTAAGAATTATTAATAACAAATTTATAGATCTTTTCGGGTGGACAGCTTTTGTCTATTAATTTTTTTCGTACCTTGTGTCGTTTTTCAAAAAAAAAATTTCCTTTAAATGTTATTGTTTACGATTAAAACAAAAACTACGCGTCTTATCAAAAAATTATTGATGACAAAGTCGGATGAGTTTTCAGTTTTTTTCAAAGAGCAACTTTTTTCTATTAATTTTTCTCATGGCTTATGTCTTTTGTCCAAAAAAGTAATTCAAACAAATTTTAATGTAGTTTTTCATGAATAAAATAAAAACTACGCATCCTATCAAAAATGATCAATAACAAATTTGTAGCTCTTTCATGAATGAAAAACTTTTGTTTCATTTTTTTCGTAGCTTGTCCCGTTTGTCCAAAAATTTAATTTTTTTAATTTCAATTTTATTTTTTACGATTAAAAAGAAAAACTGCGCCTCCTATCAAAAAATGAATAATAACAAATTTGTAGATCTTTTTTGGGTGAACAGTTTTCGTCCATAAATTTCTTCCATATCCTGTGTCGTTTTTCCAAAAACTTACTCTCTATATTTTTAATAATATTTTTTACGATTGAAACAAAAACTAATCATCCAATCGAAAAATGATTAATGTCAAATTAATAGATCTTCCTTGTGTGCATAATTGTCATTTCCTCATATTTTTTCGTATCCTGCATAATTTGACTGCAAAATGTTTTTATTTTTTATTA
Organism: Andricus quercusramuli; assembly: GCA_932178445.1. Classification (NCBI taxonomy): domain Eukaryota; kingdom Metazoa; phylum Arthropoda; class Insecta; order Hymenoptera; family Cynipidae; genus Andricus; species Andricus quercusramuli. The sequence continues at coordinate 24,157 of CAKNXH010062061.1, read as the reverse complement.
TTATTTTTATGTAATGAAAATCAGAATTTTCGATTTTTCAAGAAAATTCAAAGTTTTCATGATAATCTCGTAGGGCTTTCAAAAAGCAACGTATTTCTTCTCTTTGACTTCTACTCATATCGTGCGTTGTTTAGCTTAAAGTGTCAATCTTCGTTTTTTTTTTCTATTTTCAAAATGCTATAACTATTATAATTTTCCTCTAATGAAAAACTCATAGAGATGAATTGTTAAGAGTTTCCGAGAAAAGTTCATGAAGGAATTTCAGCGTTCAAAAATTCCTACAACATTTTTTCAAACCATTCTTTGACAGAACTCGTTTTTAATTCATTTCTCAAATTGATATGCAAAAATCCAAAATTTCCATATTACGGCAAAATGCGCGAGATACGTAAAATGTCTAAAAGAAGACTTGGAGGATTTTTTTTTTTCATCGATCAAAAATAATATAATAACAAAAATCATTTTTTTAGCATAACAACGAAAGATAGAGAAGTATGTCTGAAGAAAGGATGTCTGAAGAAAGGATTCGGAAGATCAAGATGCATACAAATACGGGGATTTTGAAACTTCAAGACTAAAATGTAATAGAACTTCAAGTAATGAAAAGCCAATTAGGTATTCATGAACAATTATTGGAAGACTTTCGGAATACATCATTGTACCACTCTCTTTAGATATAAATAGTTTTTCAGAACTTAAAGAAATTAAATTAATAAGAGTAAGAGAAAATGAAATAAAATTGACTAGAGAGTTTCTAACATGCAGGTTGTAGAAAATATAAATATTGGCTCTACAAATTTTTAATTTGCATATAAATAAATCATAAGTTACATCTAAAAAATGTTACAGAAAGTGCAATTAAGGACGCAGATTGCAGTTTCTCTACATATGTATATGACGTAATTAAACGTATGTGTATCAGTGAGATAAGTTTATTGAAGTTAGTTTTTCCCCGATAAAAATTGCCCTTATTGGCTTATATGCCCGGCATTGCGTAAACATGTATGTACCATAAATATGCATATTTATGGCATATGTATGCATGACCAAAGCAGAAAAAGTAGTCAATTTTGTGAATTAAAATGAATCTTGCAATTGTCATCTTCTTGGCTCTCCTGTGCGTTGCTCTTCTCATTGGTGCTACTAACGCCCAAAATTGTAAAAAGTTACAGGATGCTGAAACCTGTCAAACCTGGTGGCAATATTGTTCCGAAGTCTGTGGTTACGATGGTAATTAGAGAAATTATTAATAAATACTGCGCAATTACGAAATCACCTTACAATCAATTCTTTGGCCAAATGAGAATTATTTTACCAAAAGAAACGCACTTTTGATGAATTAAAATTAATAATATGTTTGCTTTAGAATAGATCAAAATAATTGATTAAAATATTGGTAATGAATAATGAAACATATATAAATTAGTGCCCCTCATGAAATCCGTTTGTAGTTTTTCTAAAATCTTGAATCAAAAATTTCTTTTTTTTTCTGTGAGAACATGATCCACTATTTTTTTCAGTTTACAAAGAAACTACAGTAGCATTTGAAAATCAAATTTTCAGCATAACAACCGTCTTATGCTGAAGATTTTATTTTTAAAAGTTTCAAACTCTTTATTTGTATGTTTTCCTCTTTATGAAAAACACCTTTTAAGTTGGCATTATTACACTTCACGTTGAAATTTTATGAAAAAATATTTTGCAATTATGAAACTTTCAGGAGATATCTTTTGACTTACTGAAAAAACCATTTCTACAATCAGAAAAAAAATTTAAGCAATTCATGTCCTACAATTGAAAAATAGTTTTTTCAACCAATTCGAAAAATCGATTGATTCTTGTAAAAGGAAAGTATGAGATACCTCATTTCTTATATTTAATTGAAAAAACATTGTTGACCTTATATATTTTGAACCATTACCCAAAATTTAAGCACAACATATTTCTTTTTCTAATTATAAAGACGACAAATAGAATTTATTATTCAAGCGAACTTACTGTTGTGAAGTTCGATCAAAATTATATGTAGAGTCTATTTTGAAATGAGTACACGGTATTAGTGTTATTATCCACACAATTTCGCAACAATTTTCAGCACAAAAGAAAAGCTGCCACCACTGGCATCTTCTCTCACTGACGCCACCTATCTCGTCATATCGTTTATAGTACTCCATTAAAAAAGTAAGCGTTGAGTAAAATTTTTACACGAGTACCACTCCATATAATCAATCTTCAGGTAGGGGTAATCATTTTGAACGAGACTCTACATATTATATAATTTCGATTGAACTTCATAACATGTAAGTTCGTTTGATCAATAAATTTTATTTGAGTCTCGTTCTCATGATTACTCAGTAGATTTTTAGCTATACTTTTGGAAATAATGCTTTAAATCATTTCAAAAATCGGAATCCATTTTTTATTGTTTCATAAAATTACAAAGCCATTTGACATCTGTGAAATATAAACAAAGGAATTACGGAGAGCTTCGATACTTATAATATTTATCTTATGTTAAGAAGCGATTATGTTCGCAAAAACCCTTCTGTCTTTTTTGATATGTAGGTCTATTATAGAACTGAACAAACACCTTTGATTCTTTAGACCACTCAGCCGTACGTAACCGAATGCCGAGTACTATGCGCACTGAACTCTTCACCTTTAGCACAACATAATTAAATTTGAACGAATCCATCAACTAATGGTGTGAGAGCTGGCAGCCTTGTGGGGTTTTATAGTCGTCAATAACAAATGATCAGTATCTCCAAGCAACGGTTGAGTAACTTTCAAATAATGCTCTAGTGTACTAGCAATGCATGGTTTAGGTTTGTCTTCAAATTGAGGTAATAATAAGAGAGGCTAACAAGATGAAGTTGGAATCCCATGAGCCGTTTCTAACTCCAAAATAATGACAAGTCTGTCCGTTAGTTCGGTCAGTTTTAAACAATTCAACGGATATAATCTCGCAACCGATTCTAAAACAGGATTCATATCCCACGTCTTATCATATTTCGGTCTAACTGACATGGATCTAGACGCTCCTCTAAAGAACCTAGATAACATGGAGCTTTTTTAGATGCAATCACCGATAATTAACGAAATAGCCACTGGACAATTGTTGGTGGTTCTATATGCAACAACTGAATTAAACTGCTGTATTAACCAAGCTAATATATGTTTATCTTCTGCCTCCTAAGGATTCCGCTTTAAGAATTAACAGTATTGAACCCATTCTCTTATTGGCTTACTATATTGTTTTCACGTATTTGTCGACAAAGAAGCGATCAAAAGTTCGATAGAATCCTATGGAATGGTTTGTTGCCTATAAGCCTCTATGATAACTTGCTGGCAATGAACGTCGACTTTCTGGCGAGCGGATGCTGTTGTAATCTAGCGGACGATAAAAGTAAATTAGGTGAAGGTTCAAAAACCATTGGTGTTTCTGCTAACAAGGACTTAAACACTGGAAACCAGGGCTGTGTATGCCAGTCTGGCATGATGATTGCTCCCTGCGCTTGGTTCGCCACAATCTTCCTAATCACTCGCAAAATCATTACAAAAGGTGAAAACGCGTAAAACTTTATGTTGTTTCAATATAAGGTAAACGCATCAATGTTAAACGCCTCTTGATTATGATGCCACGACCAAAATTTCTGACATTTTGCATTGCTCCTGGATGCAAATAAATCAATCTCAAACGGCCCAACGACTCGCCCTTGATGAGGGTGAAAATTATCCAAAAGCAGCTGAAGTTGTACGTCAAGGGACATACGTGGACGACGTAATCACAGGTGCAGATAACTTCGAAAAGGCAAATTCGTCACAGAATCAATCAATTGACTTTTCATAGCGGACGGCTTTCCACTTCGCAAGTGGATGTCATGTGATTCTGGTCTACTAGAGAAAATTCAAGGAGAACTTCGAGCTTCGTCTCAGCCTTCATATGCTAGGCTTTTCTTGGAATCCTGAACTAGATGTGATAACTTTCGACGTCCATTTACCAGGCTCTCCAGATGTCATCACTGAACGTAGCGTTTTGATTCAGATAGCTCAACTGTTTGATCCGCTAGGATGGTTGAGTCCAGTTATCATAACAGCTAAGATACTTATTCAAACTCTGTGGCTTTTAAAGATCTCCTGGGGCGATCCTGCTCCGGACGAGGTTCGCCAACGCTGGCTTGCATATCGAGACGGTCTTCGTGACATATTCTCAATCGAATTACCTCGTTGGATAAGATTCAGTTCATCTTCTGGTTCCTGTGAACTGCATGGAGTCTCCGATGCTCCGAAGAGAGCCTTAGCCGCAGCAGTTTATCTTCTTGTGACCACTGATTCTAATACGAAGTCAGTTTCGCTGTTGATTTCGGAAACTAAGGTCGCTCCCTTGAAACAGGTATCGCTTCCAAGCTTAAAACTATGTGGAGCAGTTCTTCTCGTTCGACTTGTGCATCACGTCCAGAAAACACTTTTGTTGGATATTCCCATTCATCTATGGTTTAATTCAACAGTCATGCTGGCCTGGATTCACGGACATCCCCCAAAATGGAAGACCTTCATAGTTGCTGTTTCCACATCTTTGGCCACGAATTCCATTATCAGGTAATCCTGAAGTGGATTTAGAAGATCAAACATTAAAAGTTTATACTTCTAGTTGTGTTCCAGCTATGTGGGTGCTTCTCCATCGCTACTCTTCTTTGGATGAACTTCTACGAGCGACTGCCTGGTCACGAAGATTTATCCAACATTATTTTTAGAAATCCTGTTCAAAGTCAACATTCCTTTCACCTTCAGAACTTAACTTGAGACGATGTCAGGGTACCGTGCCATATCTGATGGCTTAACTGACCCTTCCTGTTGTAAAGCGCTCGAAACTCGGCGGGGCGTTGTGGTGCTCAACCGAAGGCTAATGCGTTACGTTACCTACGAACTCTATTCCGCACCACCATGAAGGTCGAGTAGAAGGCGCGTTTTTTTCACGTAGTGTTCCCAAGTTGGCCTGATCCACTTGTCAATAAAGCATGCAATTTTGTTTGTTTTTCATGAGGAAGAGTTTCATTCGAATGCATTAGTGTAGATAAAAATAATCCAATTGTCAATAATGCATGCAATTTTTGTTTTGTTTTTTAAAAGGAAGAGTTTAATTTTTTCAAAGTATAAAAATGGTTACAAATTTCTTTAATTGAAAAACAGAGAAAACCCAATGTTTCAATGACACGTAAAAAGGCCGTTTCAATTTTCAACAGTTGAAATACTCAACAGCTGGACATTCAACGGTCGAAAATTAAAACAAAATATTTATTGAATTTTCAGCAACTGTATTTTCAACAGTTAGACAATTGACTGTGGAAACTGAAGAAAATTGAATTTTTAATCCATTTCAATTTTTAGCACTTAAATTTTCAACTGCTTGAAATTCAATTTTCTTCAATTTCCAAAGTTGAAAATGAAATTGAAAATTTATTTCTATTCTCAACAATTGAATTTCCATCAGATGGCAATTATATTATTAGTTGTCTTAAATTTTATACAATTGAAAATTGAATTTTTAAATTTATTTCAATATTCAATAGCTGAGAATTGGGATTTAGTTTTCAATTTATTTCCATTTTCAAAAACTGAAAATTGAAACCTTGAAAAAACTTCAAAATTGTATTTCGAAATCAAAAGAAAGACAGAAGCCCTAATTTCAAAGTGTTATCGATGTCTTCTTTTATCCTTATTCTGCTATCGCTGATATTCCTTCAATGAGTGAGAGCCTTCCAAACCTCTTGTAAGAAAATTTAGTCGTCGTCCGAACGTTAAATTGAGTACTTGTCACGTTTCAGTAGACAAGTTCAAATCAATTGTATACCTATTTTAGGAATGATATTTTATTTTTACCCTAACTGGGCAAGCTGTTGAACTTATGATCAAAAAATATGAGTTTTCAACAAAATAATAAAATTTTCAACCAAATAGTAGAATTTTCAATCAAAACAAAAAATTAAATGAAAATTTGAGAAAAAGAAGAAATTGATTGAAAACAGGAAAAACAGATATTTCTTAAGAAGGGGAAAAGAGGAGAATATGGGAAAGAGTGTGGAGTCTGAAATATAAAAGTAATTTTCAAACTCATTAGGTTATTATTGAACTGCACCGTTTCATATTTGTCTCTAATGAGCCAGCAAGGAGATAATTGGAAATTCAATTATCACCTCTAAGATTTTTTGTGTTCTAGTTTTGATACATTGAATGGTTCATAAAGAAAGTAGATTTTGTTCCGATCTTGAAATAATGAGAAGTGGTTTCAACTTAAAACTAAGCTACATCGGCTCGAAGTTCATGCATCTTCCTATTGACCCATAGGCGGAGTTCAGGATGATTTAGGTTAACAAAAACATCTGCATGTTTTCCCATTATCACTCCTCTTAGATAAGACATAATTGCCAACAGTCTAGGAGGACCTGTAGAATTTAGAGGATAAAGCAGAGGTCCACCTCCATCGCCGTAACAAGTTCCTCTTCTTTTACTTATGTCCAGAGTACAAATATTTTTATCTGTAATATGAGAGTGTCCGTTATAAGATCGGAACGATTCAACACACTCTGCAACGGTAATTATGGGCAGTCGTGTAATCATTAACTTCTCAGGAAATATTGGGTCAAGTCTGAAATGTAGGAGGTAAGTATTTTTAGTCAATAAATAATTCTAGTGTCATAATTATGTATAAAATACAACAAATTACCCAACAGGGAGGCTGGTACATCCCCAGCCACCAAAACGACCATACGCATTTGGACGTACAGCTCCACGATAAATATCAACTCTCCTGTTAGGGCCATTCTGAATATCGATAGGTGGATCTACTGCAAGCAACGCTGTTAAAAAAATATATTTTCAAATTTGTTCACGGGCAATTGATCCTAATGGAACCTTTTTCTACGGATAAGGAAAGATAGTTTAAAGGATTACCTAAATCAGAATATGGGTGTAGTATTTTCCTTGTTATACGGTGAGAAGTTCCACTATCTCTCATTTCTGAGCCAGATAAAATCGTGAATGTTGCAAAAGGATAGGTGTCACGAATACAGTAAGCCGCAGTTATGACGATAGTAGAGCCTAAAATGCAGCCAGCGCAGTGACTTACACCATTTTTTAGAATATTAACAATGCATGGTGCCCTATCAAGATCCTCTGGCAAACGTCCACTCGGCGTTTTGTCAATTATACGCTTTTTGCGAATGTGCAGAACCGATAATTCCTCTGAAAAAATATGCAAATCAATTTAAAAAATGGTATCTATCTTTTTCTCTACTTCCCCTCCCCCTCAGCACTGCCATTGTACAACCTTAACATTTCTTCCACTTCTAAACTATTTTTTTTTTCGCTCAACCCCTCAACCACTATATAGCGCCAATTCTCCCTTAGTGCTCCTTTCCCTTACTATCAGCTAGACAGTTCTCAATCTCTTTCCCTCACCCCCTATATCACAGCAGTAATTTAAAATTTTAAACTCCATTTCTAGGGAAAGATGAGAAGCGAAGTAAGAAGTAAGGGAATAGATAGTAGAAGAAGGGATGGAAAGTGAATTCAGGAAAAGTATGGGAAGTATGGGGAGGGGGATGCGAAGTGCGAAGGGAGAAGGGAAGTGGTAGTATGAAAGTGATGGATAGGGAAACAGCGATTGGAGGGTGGGGTAGGGCTAAAACAGGGTAATAAGGAGAGGAAAAGTAGAGGAGGCAGAATTAGGGGAAAATGTTAAATAAAGTGGGAAGTGAAGCAGGAAGTAAAGGAATAGATAGTAGAGGAATGGATGGGATGTAGATGAAGTGAGAGCGAGTAGGGCTAGAAAAGTATGGGAAGGGGAAATTTTAACGACTTTATTAACATCTTAATGGACTACCAAACCTTTTTTCCTAGGCGCGTGACAACTACTTTCGCTAATTTTTTATAAGAGTTAAATGCTATTATTATGATAGCTAAGATTTGATTCTATTGGTTTGAATTATTCTTTTTTAAAAGTAGTTCGCTTAAGAGAGATACGTTAAGAGATTAATAGTGTAACCTGATTTTTAGAAAAGTTACGTAAATTGTGGGTCTTCATTGGAATTCAATGATTTTCTAATTCTGTTTGTTGTAGTAAAATTATCAATAATATTTTTCTAAAAATAGACAAGCCTGCATTTTACAACTTTTTTTGTGCAGTCCAGTCAAGACTAGTTTCCTGAAGTATTCTTCGCTGAATCAAATTCTCTCAATTGAAATTTTGCATCAACTTAGGATTTTGAGGAAATGTGGTTGAATTCGATTTTGCTGCGACATATTCTTTCCATTCAAATTTTAATATCTGCGCCATATAAAATCATAGAATTAAAAACTAAAATTGATCTTGAAGGTGAGCGACATTACTTTAGGATAACGTTAGCAAAGTTGTTATAAAGAAGTGCTTTCTTAGGATTAAATATTTACATATAAAAAAAATGATTATCGAGCAGCAAGAACAGAATGTGTGCACAGATTAAAGGGATTGTTTTTCACTCGAATAAATTGAGGTAAAATAAGTTAGGTGTGTAAATATAATTCTATTTTTTTTCTTATCTGGAGCAATAACTTGTAACCATTATCTTGGTGTAGTTGATATATGTATATTACTTTCAAAATATTGCCTTTTTATTCTGTCAATAAAACTACAAATGTTATACAATCGCTTTCCAATATTAAAATTTTCCATTTGTGACGATTCTCATTTTTATAACTTCCTTCGAATCAGAAAATAAGTTAGGGTGATTAATTTTATAAAAGGGAAAAAAATTACTTTCAAAACTGAATAGGCACAGTTGCCAAAGTTGTACATTTTCAGCCAACAAATTTCTCAAACAAAAAAATTGATTCATTTTAATTGTGCAGACATTCATACGTAATAATATGTAATTCAAAAAATAGGAAAAAACAACTGAATAGTCACTTACCAATATCACTAATATCATCATCTGATGAGTCTGCATTTCCTTTACAAAAAATAGCACAAAGTATTACAAGACTCAAATAAAATTTTTTTCTCATTTTAAGAAATCACTAAATAGTTGACATTAAAGTTAAAGTTATCACTCTGCAGGTAGAAAACCCCGAAAGAATTTTCACTGATTCTATTCGTTTCAAGATAAAAGATATTAAATGATGGTAAAGAAACAGAAAACACGATTTTTATCAAGAATCTTTGTCAGTGCTTGGATACGATTTATAGCATACAGATTTACAACCTTTTAAACGATGATTGTGTAAGTAGCATCCTATTTTCATATTTACAGGGTTTGTAGAGAAGATTGTGAGCTATCCATATAAGAAAATAAAGAAAATGAAAAGTGGGGTTTTTCAGAAATTCAGTTTTTAAATTAGTTTTTGGAAATCCAATACCTAAGAGAACGGATACTAGAATTTTCATCAAAATTACTATCAATAGCTGAAATTCTTCAGATAATTTGACGTGGAATGGCTCAATATGAAAATGTGTAATTTCATTACAATCAATAGTTTAGAATAATAGATAATAATAAATATAATAGTTGTTCGAAATTCAAAGTTTGATTTTTGAAGTCAAAGTCGAATGATTTTCATTCAAAATAACCCATTTTTGGTGAGAAATACTGATATAATGTAATAAAGATTTTTTTATTATTATTACATTATTTTCGAAAAAATCTACCTTTCCAAATTTTTTTTCATGGATCAAAATGTTTTTTTATTGAATTCTTATGTGAAATTATGTAAATAATATATAACATTTTTCTTCTTTTCACATAATAAAAAATTATTTTTAACTGTTTAATTTCCTAGATTTCAATTTCCCATGGTCAAATTTCGAGCTGTGGAAAACTGAACAAAATTAAAAGTCGAATCTGAACCAGTTTACAATCGAACTTACAACTTTCTTCTATTTCCAATTTTCTTCCGTTTCCAACTGTCTTCCATTTCTAACTATTCAAAATACAATTTTCATTTTCCTTTAACTTCTCAGTATTCTTTCATTTTCAACAGTTGAAATTTTGACTGCTAAAAAATAGTTCAATAGAATGAGACGTTAGTGGAATGGATTGGGATAAGAGAAACTGGAATGTCATCATAATTATCAATATTTCCATTTGAAGGAAACGCACTTCCTTGCGACAAAATTCAGTAAATAAAATCAGTAAATATTTCTAGTTTTTTTTTATTCTGAAGTAATAGCTGTTCTTACCAAGGGTGACGCAGCATATTTGCTAGTTTCTCAATATTGCATTCTCACTGTTTTGAGAGATTAAGATGTTCATATTTGATATATGCCTACGTCATTAATTGTGTTTTTCAAGTAATTAGGTTTTTTCAAGGACATTTTGAATGGCATTCACCAGTATTCTTGATTAAGTTCACACTATTTTAATCATCAATGGAAAATAATCTTTTCCTCAGTCCAATTTTCGACCAACGGAAAATCATTTTATGAGTCGATATTTTACATTCAATTGAAATAATTGTCAGTTTTTTATTATTTAGTAATTATAGTAGTCAGATAAGATTAATATCTTGTTTAGCGTCATTCCTAATCACCTATTGTTTCAATAATCACACCATTTTCGACGACAATTTTCAGGGAGCACACGCTGAAGATACAACCATTTTTATCACGCCCATTTTCTTCAACCACATTCCATAGCCACGTCCATATCCATGTCTATGTCGCCACGCCCTTGGTCACACCCTTGACCACGCCCTTGACCACACCCTTGACAACCCTAATTTTCACTCCTATTTTCCTTGACCACGCCCCGTAACAACATGCTTTTTTATCACAACATTATGTATGTGACTAATCGGTCTCACCCCTGGACATAGAAATTAACGGAGTCATCACTAGCGCCCTCAGATAGAACGGGAATAACTTCGCCCCTCCCAATATACCAAGAAAATCCGCTCGCCTGAGATGGGGCTTTGTGCTCCCTCCCGCTAAATTCTATGTCCATGGTCTCACCATTATGTACGAGAAATTTTCTTCACCATGCCCCTTAGCCACATCTCACTCCGGACCATGGCTCTCTTCAAGTCTCATCCCAATATAAGACCACGCTTTATCATTTTCCTCAACCGACAAAATATTATTCATTGACTACGCCCTTGAGAACAATATTTGTCAATCCTGTTTTACTTGACAACGGCTCGTAACCACACCCATCTTTTTCACGACCTTCTGTATGTCGGTGATTGGTCCCATAATTATTCACGATCATTTTCCTTAACTAGGCCCCTTAGCCACATCCCATTTCGAACCAGGCCTTTTTCGAACCACGCCTCATTATTAGAGCAGACCTCATCCTATTCCTCATTGGCCACAATGATATTTTATCGACCATGACCTTGAAAAAATTATTTGTCACTCCTATTTTCCTTAAAACTGCATCGTAACCACACCCATTCTTTATCACGAAATTATGCATGTCACTAAATGGTCTTACCATTAATTACGATCATTGTCTTTGACAAGGTCCATTAGCCACGTGCCAGGATTACACCAGGCCTTATCATATTCCCCAATCAGTGAAATATTATTTTATTGACCAAGCCCTTCACAAAACTGTTCGTCCTAATCACGCCCTGTAACCACACCCATTTTGAATCACAAGATTTCGTATGCCACTACTTGATACCACCATTAATCACGATCATTTTTCTTGCCCACGCTCCTTAGCCACATCCCACTTCAGAACACACTTTTTTCCAAATGAATTGATCAACAAAATGATATTTTGTTGACCACGCCCTGGACAACACTAATTGTCACTCCAGTTTTCTTTAGCCATGCCACGTAACAACCGTGTTCATTTCCAAGGCAGTACACCGAATCTGGCCACCTTCACCGAGTTTTTAGATCTCTGCGTATTTCGTTGTTTCTAACGTTCTAGGAATATACCTCTCAGGTGCCAGACGTACCACATAGCACAATGAATGACGCAAACTCTTTGCACAGCAAAAAAGCCTCACTCACTCGGCCAAGTGCTCCCAACGCGGGCACCTTGTACTACTGCGCATGGGATGCATAAGGCGTTTCACTGGCTGCCGTTCGCGCGCTTATTCGAAATATTAGAAAATAATTTTTTTTTATTCATCACTAATAATCACAAATAATTTGTTTTTCAAATGTTCAATATATTCTGAGCATTAAGTTTTGAAAAATAAACGAAGATTACATCAAATAACGTAATACTTTTTATTTTTGGAATATTCATTTCACCTAATGCCAGTTTAATGTATGAGGACGGCGATTTGTCAAACTCAGCTGAAAGGGCAGCACCCTCAGTGGAGATATACCTTGTACACAGAAACATGGCATTATCTACGGTTTCCTTAGTTAGTTTCGAAAATAGTGCTTGAATCAATATTCTCAAAGCTGCGTTAAAACGGACTGATATAATTCGAATAGCAGACAATACCACTGTTGGAACCGTCGCCTTGTGTATCTCCACGCACACTAGAGACCCTGGTGGCCGCAGGTGTCAGTCGCGGTCCCCATAGATTCAACGCACTTCCTTGGTGTGTTCTGTAATCGTATGCGTGTCTGCTTATTACTCAAAATCGACCAGCGACAGCCGTTATCTAGTCCCCTTGACATGAAGCCTCTGCGCAAGGAGATCGCCAACTCTTTTCCAACTCTTCTAGAAGTCGACTAGTGACCCCCAAGGCTAGTCCCCTCGACATGGAGAATTCGAGGGTATGTAGCCTTATTGAGGAGACCTATGGTTTAAGGTGAGTTCCAAACCACTTAAGCCCTGGTAGAAGTACATAGAATAGTTTTCATTGGACTCCAATCCAATCCAATCTGCCAGGGTCTGCAGACGTAACAAACAAATTCTAGGCAGTCTTTCTTTCTCATGCCCAGAACTCTCTCCAACCAGTTCAATGCCATTTTTAAGACATTATAGGCAATTGGGACTCTGCCTAGCTCTAGTCTCAGAGCATAACCTGGAGTGTAAGGAAGAAGTCCAAGCACTTTCTTGAAGAAAGTGGGTTAGATGATCTCGACTTTCTCACAGTATCTTAGTCTCCGGATTCCTATGACATAGAGCAGAATATTGGCTACGAGACTTTGAAGAAGAATAAGTTTGAGCGCCAAGACTCTTCTTTGGAGTTCCGCAGAACTTGCAAATCTGCCTCTGCGGAAATCCTTGTGGCAGATATTCTTTTATTACAAGCCAGTGCAAAAGTACCAGAGCTCGAAAATGGTTTTCCCAGATACTTATATTTCCTGACCATCTCGAGCTGCGTGTCTTTGAAAGTGAACCCCGAAATCCTATGTGGTCTCCCTCTATTAAAGATCATGGTCTTGGTCATTGAAGTATTAACCTCCAAAAGATTGAGGTCACAATACTCAGCAAGGACATTAATTTTCCTCTGAAGACCAATGCGGAATTCAGCAAGCATCATGACATTATCGGCATATGCCAGCAAGATAAACTTCATAAAATGATTTATAGAAATCTCCCTTACTCACAGAGTCCAAAAAAAATCTTCCAGTTCCATAATCAACAAAATAAAAGAAACCAGACCTGAAAGTTCCCCTTGGAGAACCCCTCAAGTCACGTCAACTGGGTAAGTGAGACCCTCACGTGTACGGATGGACATCTTAACTGCATCATAAAAGCTTTTCATTATCTTGATAAATTTCGTACTAATGCCCAGTTTCAATAGTTTAGATCAAAGAAGGTCATGATTGACTGAAGAAAAGGCGCTTTTAAAATCAACGTGTTCGACTGAAATAAAATCTGTATTATAAATTAAAGTTAACTTGGATTTTATTCTTGAAATATGTTAAGGGGATTGTTTTCCTCCTGTTCGAGCGGTATGGGGTTGATTGCACCCGCGACGGGCCTATTGTTCGAGCAGGCATGTTTATAAACTTTAGGTTTATAAACATACGTGGTCGACTAGGGAAATCTTCTGCAAGGCCAGAATTTTGTTCTTAATAAAATCTCTCGCCAGATGAGCGTAAGAGCTCAACGTGAGCGGTGGTGTTTGTGGTGTTAGTGTTGAGTGTGTTCGAGTGTCATTTTTTTCGACGACAAGGGTGGCTGTTCCACTTTTCTTGTGATGTGTCTGTTGGTGAGTTTCTTCTAGATTTATAGTTAGAATTGTAGAAGGCTTTTCCCTCCAATCACCGAGTGGTGGGTTTTTGTGCCAGGCGAATAAACCTTCTTTATGTTTTCGAAATCATGGTTGTTTTTTTTCTCAGCCCCCCTCTCTCCTCTGATATTTATCTTCTCTATCTTTAATCATTTGTGAATTTGCCTTTGTTTTTGCTTAAATTGCGTACATAACGTAACATGCAAAAACCTTACAACTAGGAGTGAAGAGATGAAGCTGAATAATAGAGTTTATAACAAATATATGGCCCATACAGCCACTGGAAGCCCTGAAACCTGCCTGATATTAAGGTATACAATTTGCAGTGTTTGTCCACTCAACACGCCTATCCAGGAGGATCCGTGTAAATATTTTTGCAATAGCATTCTCGAGCGCAATATCTTTGTAATAGCCTTGATCCTCTTTATCTCCTTCCTTGAATAACATGCGCGTGAGAATTGTTGCCCAACAGGGGCAAACCTCCTCAGTCTCCCAGATCCTTCTGAACAGATACACAAGATAGTCTAGTCCTAATTGAGGTAAAGCTCGGTAAAACTCGCTGAGGAAATCATCATGTCCAGGAATTCTCCCCTTTTCACATTTACGGATAGCAGCCTTCATTTCATCTTTTGAGATTTGGTCATCTAGAAGGGGATGCGTATTTTGACCCCAAGAAAAATCAAGGTTCACTTTAGGAGGATATAAAGTATTCGCAAAAGCTTGCCATGCTTGAATGTCAATGTTACTACTCTGTGCAAGTCTAGGCTTGAAGAAATGAACTGCTCTCCAAAATTGGGTCTTCCCTCTGGCAGATGCAGGAGCCTCTTGAAAGGCCTTCTCATATAGAATTATCTCGGAGATGAACGGTAAGCTTATTCATCTAGATTAAATTTTTCGATATCCTTCGACGTGAACCCTGACTTTCTACACTCTTTCAGGCTATTTTCAGCTTTACTTTTGGTATTGAAACATGCCCAATCGAACCGAAGCTTTTCCCCTATAAAGTGTGAAGAAGCAGCAGGAGGAATCATAGAAGCATTTGAGGTTGCCGCATCAATTGCCGAGATGATATTTTAGTTTAAGTCAGCCACCGAAGAGTCTAGCACCGCCTGCGAATCCGGGAAAATCAGTGAATCTAGGAATACCCCCTTCTATCTTCCCTCCAAGTCAGCCTTGCATTCACAATAATTTAACGCTTTACAGTGTTAGCCTCGCGTAGCCCCCCCCCCCCCTCCTCCTGGGAGCAATAGCTTTACACAGACCGGAAGGTGGTCCGAGCGAGTAGCGATTGGAACCATTTTGAAGTCATTTACCACTTTCATGAAAGGTAACGCGCATACCGCGAGATCTATAGTACTCCCCACTCCAGAAGAGAGGCGAGTAAGGCTACCCAGACAATCATCCTTAAATCTTCTGTTCAGTTTAGCAAAACCACGTAATCCTAAACAGTCAATTGGGGTAGTACCACGCTTACAAATTACAGGATTGGATACCAGCCTCCCCGAGCTCACATTCGCCCCCCGCCACCCTCCTTGGTAAAACATCAGGGCTTACTTGATTTAAATCCCCGATCCGCGCATTAATGCCCTACCCCCAAATTATAAGTATAGAAGGATGTAACTCTACTAATCGATCAAGGATCGTATCCAAACCGTCGCGCAAATATTCATGGCCAAGACTCGGTTTAAAATAAATGAGGCCTACAATAAAAACCATAGAATGGCCTGCGCGCTTGACAAAAATCCACTCTTGGGAAGTATCCAACAACTCATAGATAAACCTTTTCCGACTCACAAATAGCGCCCAACCATACTAGCTCTACCAAATTTACTCTGAATGGGGGGCTAGCCGACATGGCACTAATCCACTATACCGAAATATTCGGTAGAAGTAACTGTCCTTGTAATAGGTGATTTCGGAGGTGCCAAACTAATCATTGATTCGTAACCTTAAAGCCATCCCTGCGTACCAAAAATATGCCAAGGTACTTGCGAGATAGATGCAGAAAGGTGTCATCCTTGGGTCGCTTTGTGTCCTCAAGACACACGAGGGTTTCGCCAGCCTTTCGTTGTGATTTTGTCGTGCCCTGCGACCACCAATCTCACGGTTGTAAGACGTGGTCATAGGTGTGATTTACTGCGGTTCTACTGGGGGCTATTGACATTTTTTAAATGGCAGTTGCTCTCAGTGAGACCTATGAAAACATAAATAATTTTTTTCAGCTCAAGAAAAATGTATTTACAGGGGCATAGTAAAACATAATTATCTTGTGCTGGATATTATCCTTAAATTAAGCCAAAATTGAAAAAACTCTAGTCACTCCCAAAAATGTATAAAAAATGGAAATACAAAAAAACTTTAAAAATTTGCAGATAACACTTTTTGTAAACCTATTTAACTCATGTACGTCACCAGATTTTAAATCGACCAATTCCACATCCAGTACACTTTTGAGAGTCCCAATGTACTAGTTTTAGTCATGGTATTATTTGCAATTTCTGAAACCATTTTTGAATAATAAAAATTATACAATTCTATGAGCTTTGATGTTGGTCTCACAAAAAGTGATCGCCAAGCTATCAGTTGGTAACGTTGGTAGATTACATACTTGAAAGATTGGATCAACCAAGTCACCATAGATTGCCGATGAATTACCATTTTTGACCGTAATTTATCATAAATTACCTAATTTCATATTAAAATAAAGTTTTCAAAATTTCTCCATAAGAGCGGTAAACGTGCATGTGTTCCAATCGTGCCTGAAATCATGCATTTCTTATCAAACGTATCGTACGCACCATGACACAGTAGGCTGGGATAAGGTACTTGGTATAAGGAAATTTCTAAGGTCGCTGATTTCGAATTCAACGTAAAAATTCATCAATTCAAAATGGCGGATTCAATACGGCGCCTAAAATTGCTAAATGTCCACATATTTGTCTAAATCTTAGTACAGGGGGGTTCTTATGGTAACTGATTTCGCATGAATTATGGTTCACACTGAAACAGAACCAGTGAACTTGTCACTGGTCGAATCAGTATTTTGAATTATCACTGGTGAACTAGTTATTTCTCCCAATTGGACTGGGTGAATCAGTGAGAGAATTAACTGAAATAGAGTTACTGAATATACCAGTGACTCCAAATGATAGATTGAACCAGTGATATTGCGCTCCACGCGGGTAAGACGTGAACCTCCACAGAAAAAACTGAGGGTTCATTAATTTTGTGACTCAAGTAAAACTTCGGATCATTTAGAACTGAGGCTCTAAAGAAACTCTTATTAAGGTTTCGTTTTTAGTTCGCTGAAATCTGATAGATGGCCATGATCGGTTGCTGGCGTTTTCAACTGTGCATGTGCCGAAAAGCGCGGGCCTATTTGATATAAATAAATACAATGCACAGTCATACAGACAAATATTGACAAACGTTCCTTATTCTTTTTGAAAACAAAATTAAATTGAATTGTAGGAATACATAGCTTCTTAAAAGAATTTAATATCAACCTAACATTTGCAAGTGTATAATATATAATTTTAAATAGTACCCTGCTTCTTGTGCATACGTAGTGGATTAAAACATCGGATTTTCAACTTAACGTTAAAAACTGTCACATTTCATGTGCGATATTTTGCTTTCAAGAATGACAAATGTCTATGATTTTAGTTTCTTCATTAAATTTGTTGCAGTGCAATATTATTCAATTCGAATTATAAAGCAAAATTAGCATCATTAAGTTGTAAAATCTTTGAAGTGAGTCAAGGCAGAAGTGACAAAAAGGCTCTGTTAGAACCATTCGAATCTATACTTTGGGTTCATTTAGAAACTCGTTTAGAAGCCATTTATCATTTTGGTTTCCTCTTTAGCAAGAGAGGTTCCTTTTTGTTGCAGCTGCTTTAGAACCATAAATTGGTTCTAATAGAAACCCCAGTTTTTTCTGTGTCCAGTCGTTTAGTACGTGCGCGTCGCCGGTTAGGTATTAGCGTTTCTCGAGTGAAAACGAACATTATTGTGTACTAGTGTTTGTGTTATAAATATTTGAAACCTGGCTGCAATAAGCAGGGGATATATTATCTTTTGCTTGAAAGTGGGAAGGCCCCTGGCCACTTGGGTTTGACTCTGAGCGACGCGACACGTTGACACAATGACTGGCCTTCCTAAAATTAGCCGCAACATATTATATCCCATTATATTGTAGCCTGGCATTCATTCATTGTTCTTAGAGTAAAGTGCGGTTTTCAAAAGATAATTTTGCAACTGTTACCACAATAGTGATGAAGGATAAGTGTCATACCTGAACAGCTAACAGACGACAAGGCGTACGACCAGATGAGTACTGGTACTGAAAAACCAGTGAACTTCACTGATTGAACCAGTTCCGGAACTCCACTGAATGGACCAGTGAATTCTCACTGATTGTCAATGACATACTACAAACTATTGTTCGAAGTTAAAATAATAATATTTGATAAAAATAAATTTCGGGATGAAAAATTTTAGTTAAAAATGTGTAGAGTATTTGCAAAAAATTACAAAAACTATTTTCGAAAATCTCATTGCTAATTTGAAAAGAAAACATAGTGTTTGGCAATGGGACCACACGGCAAAAGTGAAACTTTGATGAATTAAGTTTGAAGTTTTTTGTGAGGCTTTGCTTAGCGTGGCAGTAGTGGGGATATCGAAGAGGAGTCTACGAATCGCCGCATAAAAGGGAGACCCGAATGGAGAAACGAGATATAGAAAGTATACATATACTTTCTATATCTTCTCTCTTGTCTTGTAATATATTGCCTATATACTTGTTACATAGAGACAGATAGATGTGGAATCCGGTCGTGCGTTGGCTTGGTTGTCTTTTTCAATTTCCTTCCGTCACAGAAGAAGTTTCACTTCGAAAATAAGAACAAATTTCGAGATAAATCAGTGCTGAATTAAATCTTGCCAAGTTTGTTTGGGAAATATTATTAGTTTCGGAGAAGATTTGGGGAGAAATTTTTTTCTCGTTGGAGACATACGTGTTTTTACAATATTTTTTAATACAATTTTCATAGAATTATTATTATTTTAAATTCAATCAATAATTTGAGAAAAAATCTGTGAACATTAAAAAAAGTTTCTTTGAAAAAAATATTTTGTTATTGTAATTTGATGAATAAATAATATTTATTGAAAAACAATTTTCCAATCATTTCAATTCGGGAATTTTTTTATTCGGAAATTTCATAAATCGGTAAGTTGATGTCGGAAATTTTATTATTCAGGAATTTCCAAATTTGGTAAAATGATAAACTGTTCGCGAATTTAATTATTTGGGAATTCCATACAAACAATTTTATATATTTTTCCTAAAAGTACTATAGAACTTCAGATACCAGATGGAGCTTCGGGAAACTATTGATACAAAAAGTGTCTATTGCTATAAATTCCTCAAATGCATGAGTACAAATTGAGGCGATTCAAAACTGAGCTACTGTTTGCATTTCTTTTCTCGATCGTATTAATTTATTACCAGCCTGATAAGTAACTGCAATTGTAACATTCAGAATCATAACATTATAAACGAGTTTTTCATAACTTTTCTTCAAAAAAGAGTAATAATAACAAAAAACGTTTCTTCAATTCGTAACGTTCTAGAATTAAAAAGACTAATTTAAATATCATGAAATTTGTTAAAAAGTTTCTTTAACTCATCTATATTGTAAAAAAAAGTCTCCCATCAACAACTTTGAAGTTGGGTTTTGATCACTTTTGGTGGTCTTCCAGCACACTGTGAAAGGGGGAGTAGCCTTCAGCTTGTCTTCGCTTGCCTTCGATTCGAACTTAAAAAATTACACTCATCGAAAAAGTTCCACGTATCTCCCTGGGTGTACAATATACTGTTATGGTAATTCTTCTAAATAAGATAGAATATTTTTTTAAACATTCTTGTGTTTCTTTAAAGGGAGATGTGACAAAATAGAGCTAAACGATAACCACCCATCATCAGATTCAAAGCCATCACGTTCTATTTATACGGTAACTCTCGTCAACGAAGTGATTACATGATGGTATATGGGGGACAATGAAACAGTGAAACAATTTCACAGTCGAGGACTGTCCTACACGCGCTCGAGAAGATCCTGACCAATAATTGGTCGCGCTATCTTTTCAAAGACAAAAAATTCGAATTGAAAAAATTTAACCTTCAAAATAAATATGGACGGTATGAAGTGAATTTGGCGGGAAATTTTCACTTGGAAAGTGCGTTTAGTGTCGACACGAATAACGGTAAGCAAAACTATATCTTTTTAAAAACTTATAAATTTGGAATATTAAAACCAAAGAATTTTCTTAATAAGATGATTGAGTTTTTTTTCTAATAAGGATTTAGAAAAATAATTTAAATAAGAAATATTTAGAGGTTTTTCAAACAAAATTAAGTGATTGAATTTAAGGCCTTTCTTGCTTATCGAGATTTTTTTTCGAAAAGCTCATGTTTACACGTAATAAGATATCGAGCTTGACACTTCGGGAAATTCAATAAAAGGCACAGAGGAAGCTTTATTAGCTTCTAAATGTTTATAAGCAACAAAAAACAACTTTTCAGAAAAAATAAATCAACCTTTAAAATCAGATAAACGTTCCTTAATTCCTTCCATTTATTTTCCCAAACTTTCAACACAGTATCTCATTTCCTTTGGACATGCGTTAGGAGAAGATAAAATGTCAACAAGGTAGGAATCGGTTAAGTGTTACATGACCTCAAAAATAAAAAAATTCCTGGTTTGGGGCCACTTATCAATTAAACTCGAGAGTGGATTAAATCAAGAGAATCAGTGATGGGAATTATGTAAATCCAGATGGAACTCGTTATCGTAATGTAGTGATCACTTGTCACAATCTGACTATTCGTCGTATAACCTACTTCCCTGCAATCAGTGTCGTCTCGATTCTATTGTTATGCAAAGTTCAGGTGAAGCAACAATCATAATCGACAATTCCGAATTAATTAATTTGATCAAGAAAAGAGCACATTTTGAATTATTAATTAGTTTAATAATTAGTAAAAAAGGATCTTCTGAACAAATTAAAATATATAATGCTGAGAGTAGTTTCAAATTTAAATGTTCATTATCATGCGGGACCCGACTGATTAGTTTGTTCAAGCGGAGGAGTAATGTTATAAAAGGAACACTCATTCTATTTCAACTTTTTTTCCAAGTTCAATGTAGTTATTTTCCCTAAAAAACATGAGGGCTACTAATAATAGATATTAATTAAGGCTTATTCAATTGATTAACTAATTATACGATAAATCTTTATTTATTTGATTCATTTGTATCTGGCCTTGTGATGTTAGATTTCACGGTCAAATGGTTGAATAATTAGGTCTAATTTTTTTGCTTATGCATTCTAAATATTATTCTTTTTTTCTTTTCTTGTAAAGCTCTTTGAAAGTAAAACTGTTTATATTTTGTTTCAAAATTATAAATGACCTTAAGGTAATGGGGCACATCTATTTAAAAAAAATACGAATCCATTTTATTATCTTTCTGTTTATTTTAGAAATCAAATTAAGAAAATAATTAACTTTCTTATATTTTGAACATTCTATTGTATGTTTTAAGATTTGTGTATCAGGGAAGCAACTGCTATTTCGAATTTAAGGAACAAAATACATCCCAAAAATTGTATGTGAAGATGCCCTAACTTTGATTTTAAGAAACTTACATGAATACAATCAATTTTTCATTAATCTTGGACATTTTCCGAAATACGTCCATTGATTGTAATTCTGTATATCGCTTAAAATTGACTAGCTAAATTATTTGAAATTGTCAATATGTGCTGCGTTGCTGCCGTCGTGCCCTAGACTCTAATGTCAATATGTACTTATGACATACTATTTTCAAAGAAATAATTAGAATTTGAGAAATATTTTTCAAACAAAAATGCTTTGATGCTCAAGTTAAGATTTTCAATTAGTAGTTTAAATCTTCCGAATAAGTGTTTTAAAAAAATGCGATATACAGTCTTCAATAAAAATTAAAAAAGTAGGCAACTAAATTATGTAAAAATGACCCACAAATCGGCTAGTGTTCATAATTGAATAATTAAAAATTTATGATTTTGATATATGATAAAAAAATATATTTTATTTTACTTTGTAGAATACTTGGAAAATGTACAAACAGAGGCAAGAGGACGAACTTTCAGGTGACGATCATTATTTTCAGGATACAACGAAAATGACCTTATCACTTGAGAGGGAAGGAGAAAAAACAAATGAAAACTCTGAACCAGAAAGAGGAAAGTGGGCAAATAAAACGGAATTTTTATTGTCGTGTGCTGGATATGCAATTGGAATAGGAAATGTCTGGAGATTTCCGTACTTATGCTACAGAAATGGAGGAGGTACAATAAACGATTATATCTTCATTAAGTTTACTTTACAAATTTGTTTTGCCGTTTTAAAAGTTCATATTTTACAAGTACTTTTCCTAGTACTCTGCGCCTCTATACAAACACTGAAATGAAGAATTTTATTCTCATTCGAAACAGCTTCAAAAACTTCATGACATGGATATTCATTTCTCTTGAATTAATGAAAATTTTGTTTTTATAACTTGAGAAGCCATTGGTTTCAAACTTCAGACAATCGCGATAAAAAAATTTTGGAATATTCAGCAATTCAGTTTGCTCATGCAACTCGGTGGGCTTCGAAGAAACTCAATCCAAAAGGTCCAATTTTTCTGTCCCGGTTACTGCGGTACGTCACGATCATTTTGAGACTAAAGTAAAAAAATCGATGTTTTGAAAAAACTCGGTTTCTTTTTTTTAAATCAAAATTTTTGCATAAAAATTAATATTTTTAACTTTTTTTACCTACTTTAAAAATTTTAAAAGGCTTTGGTTATTGCAAGATCCTAACAATAAATTATGAATAGAGTTTTTTCAAAAACGACCATAACGATTTTTCCAATATTGGTCCTAAATTATCGGGAGGTTCCTAAGTGATGTGAACAGAAAAAACCGGGAGGTGTAAGACCTTTTGGGTAGAGTTTCATCGAAGCTCACTGTGGCCAAGAAACGCTGTTTATGAAAAATCAATTTTGTAGATTTGTTGTCAATGAGCTTTTTTGTATTCCATGATGCCCTTACATCGAATCAGTTTTCATTATTCAAATTAAAAAATCTGCAAGACAGTCAACTTTCTTCCGTGTTGAGGCTGTGGTTTCATGGGAAGTGTGTACAGGGAGAGTGGTAGTGCTCAACTTTTGGTACTTCCAACTCAATATTGTGGAAGATGTGGATACTATAGAGGAGTTAAAAAGTGTTATATCGTGCTCGGTTACATTTTTTTCTGGATGGGGTATGGATAGCGTGTATAGCATGTAGAGGGGGCTTGGCGTTTTGGACTCTTTTGGATTTTCGTTTTTGATTGTGGAAGATGTTTATGGTGCCGAAGAAAGACGTGAATGGTGTTCGGTTGTGCTCTGTTTCAAGAATTTTTGAATCAGGTGTGAGTGTTTTGAGAAAGTTTATTTTGAGCATGTGGGTGTATGTGGTATGCTAGTGTCAAATAGGGGAAGTGGAGGGACTGGGGTTGTGCTCGGATTTTTGGATTTTCGCGTGAGAGGTGTAAGATGCAGATGATGTGTAGGTAGCGAAGGTAGTGTAAGGTTGTTGTACTGTGCTTGATTTTTCGAATTTTATGGGTTATGTACGGGGGAGAAGAGGATGGGATTGGGGATGTGGGAAGTGTGTAGGGTATGAAAATGCTTTAAAGTGTATAAATATAATCGGGTTTATTGTTTTCGGTTAGGCTGTGAAGATTTAGATGGTATGAAGAAGGTGGAATAGGTGAGGGAGTATTGAAGATGCAGGGTGTTAGGTTGCGATCGGCTTTAGACATTTTTAGGTTAGGTGTGTACATGTGGAAGATGTGGAGTCTATGTGAGAGATGCAAGGTATGACCAGGGGTTGTCATTTTTTTATTTTAGTGTGGAAAATGTACATGGTATAAAGAAAGTGTAATATGTTGGAGGCG
>CAKNXH010062060.1:391888-444542 GCA_932178445.1 Andricus quercusramuli | reverse complement strand
TATATGTATATGTCTACAGAAAAATTAGATTACTCTTAATATTTCAGTGCAGTGGCGGTCGGAACTAAGTATATTTCAGCAGGCTTTGTAACGCTCACTTTTCAGGGGGAGTTACAGGCTCATAACACGATGATTGCGAATAAAATGTATATTATTGTTTCAACTTGAAATCTACATAGATGATTACATATCGGCTGTTTGTAAAGAGGCTTTAACGAACGGCCAGCTGTAAATTATATTGGTGTATGGCAGATTCAGATCGCATAAGACTAATAACTGCATTTGATTTTTTTATAGAAGTTGCAGTATGTACTCAATGCCCATTTTTCTACTTCACTACTAGTTTTTTATTAATTTTCTAGAGTGTTACTTCTGTATAAAACCACAAAATCATAGTTAGGAATTCGGTTCGATCGTTAGAAAATTCATTGAAAATTTTCGACGCAGCTGCCACTAAACATTCAGAAAGTTAGTGCTTTCGTATTTCTATTTATTATTCTTGATTACTTGACTAACTTGAGCTACAGTTATCAATAATTATCATGTTTTGCCTTTTCCTCGGTGAATTTGAAAGAAAAGGCGGGAAATGAGCAAACATGCGCGCATTTATCCGGAAGCGATTAAAAAATCTAATTTTTGACTATCTGATTAGTAACTTTTGACTGAACAATCAGTAACTCATGACTAACTAATTAGTAGTTTCACCACCGACGGCCATACGTCTAGAGTGACTCTACAGAGAACAGAGGTTACTAATTGAATTGGTTAAACGGATGTAACCAATTTAATTAGTACATTTTGAATAATTATCAGCGACTGAGTTCTTTCTTTTCAAATTACTCGAATTTGATTGATAATTAGTTAAATATGACTAATTCAGATTTTGCGAGTACGGCAACCTAACCTTAATATTTCTGTGTTATTTTACTATTCTCTCTTCCAGGCATAGCACAGTCGCACTTTTGCATACATATGTTGTGAAAAATATCGTCTAGAGTAGACTGGGGCAGCTTATCGGATTTTAATGTGTTTTTTAGAGATTACCGTATATCTCTCAAGTATAAAGAGTTAGTTTGAATATTTCACTGCAAATAAACAAAAATTGTGATTTAACAACAAAGTTAAAACTTTCTTTTACTAACTTTTCAGTGATACTATTTCTTTGGAGAATTTCAAATTGATTGAAACAGGTCATGAATCAATGTAATAAATAACTGAAAATAAGTTTTACTAGATCAGAGGTTAGGGTACGAAATTTCTTCCTTATAATGTTATAAACAAACTAATGAACAATAGTATTTTTTCGTGATTCGCAATGATTAGCTATTTGAAATCCATAGCTTTGGTATGAAATATGACAGATATAAATGTGCGCTTATAATAAGTTAAGAATGGCTACCGTTTTCCAATTATTGCACAATTTTTATAAACAGATTTACATTCTGAACATTTTTTTTATGAATAGGCTCTAGTTTTTTACGGAATCAACTCAAAATATCTTCCCAAAGACTTTGCTATCATATTTTTTGAGTTGCAAACAATTGGTAAGTATATGAACAATTTTAATGGACAAATGAATATTTTGACAATTCTTACATGAATAGGCCTAATTATTGACGTTTAAAGAATTAAGAGCTTCTATCAATTTGAACAATTGATTCCGCAAAAAATAGGCATGCTCAGGAAGACAGGGTCATAATGTGCATTTATTTATAAAAAGTGTTTATACAGTTAACAGTTTTCGTCATTATGGAAAATGTGAGATTTATGAGTCTTTGGCAAGACATTTCTAGTTCATTCCACAAAATAAAATGAAACATATTCATACAAATTCTGTCATATATCTTACAAGTGCTATGGATTTAAAATAGTCTATAATCCCAAATCACGAAAAAATGACTTTTGTTCATTAGTTTTGTTTCTAACATTACAAACCATTTTTCTTTTTGCTCCAAACCCACTGAAAATTATTTATAGTTAGTTTTTGGGCGATACAAATCAATCTATTTAGATTATTACAAGTTCCCAAATAGGAAACAGAAATAATAAAAAAATGTGTATATATTTCTCAAATTGCTATATTTACGGCATCCTTCTTATAAAGATTTTTGAATAAAAAGATTTCTTTGAAGAAATTGAGATAAAAGTATTTGGACTCAATTAGAAGAAATCAGAAAATATTCATAAGCAAAACCCTGCAGATGGAAACAAATCATTTGTTTTGTGTCTATTTAAAATTTTTTAATTAAGATCGAACAGAAATTTATTTTATCATGAATAATTTTATGCAAAATGAGCATGAAAAAGATTCAAAATTAAAAAACAGATCTCTGAACTACCTCACTTTTCGGCTCATTAGAAAAAAACAAACCAAATGAACAAAGAGGGAGAAAAGGAGAAAAAGTCAACCAAAACCGACCCCACAATTTTTCCTTTATCCGTCTTTTTTATACTACCAGGGAACCAACATGTTTCGGAGTTAATTTAGACCCCCTCATCAGGGATTATTTATAGGAAACTTCAAGATATGATGATTATATTATTATGCTAATTGAAAAAATCAGAACATAATACCTGCAAATTAAAAAATGTTTTTGCGTTAATTTAGTTTTTGCCTCGGTACTATGAATACTTCACCACGTAATTTTTGTTAGTGATATTTTCATTTGAAATAATTGTTCTTTTTTAATATAAATTAAAACAAAATTTCCACAATGTTTCGTGACTGTGTTCTTTCAACAGCTTTTCAGTTAGTGTCGGGGTGAATAATATTTGGATCATAATAATAACATACATCATACACAGGAAGTTAATTGATTACTATTTTTTTTCTTTTTCAATATCAAATATTTTTTTGAATTTTCATTACTTTTTTAATCTTATTATAAATAATGATTTTTGTATATCTTGGTCAATTTTTCACTAATGAATGCAAAATTAGATTAAGTAATCTTCTTTAAACAGTGGTATGTGTTGTGTGCATATGTGTATGTGAGTGTACACGTATAGATATTATTTTTTTATTTGCAGGTATTATGTTCTGATTTTTTCAAGAAGCATAATGATATATTTATCACACGTTGTACATAGTTTCCTACAAATGACACGCCGGGAGCTAAAACGTCCCATAGTTTTGCTACGAGCAAAAATGTCAAAAAAATATTCCACGCGCGCAAAAATGTTTAAAAAAAACTCACGTGCAAAAGCGTCAAATAGATTTTGAACGCGTCAAATTGATCTTTAACAATTTTAGAAATAAATTCACGGAATAGGAATTTGTTGAAACAAATATATATTATAATTAATACATATATTTTCACAAAAACATTCTAGTGAAATGAACACATGCTTTTTTTAAATACAGAGTTAGGGAGTTTTCGACAACTTAAAGTTGAAATTAATTTTATTATTATGGTTAAAAATCGCAAATATTTGGTTGAAAATAATTCTGTTTTGCTTAAGGATTCAAACCATTCTGTAGAAAAATCATATTTTTTGGTTGAATTCAACTATTTTTGGTATAAAATTAAAATCCTTTTTGTGGCTGAAATATAATTTATCACGTTTTTCATCGAGAATTCATCTCTTTTGGTAGAAAATTCAAGTACTTAGTTGAAAGTGGAACTACTTTCTTAGAAATTCATGTATTTGGTTGATCATACATTACTTTAGTTTAAAAACCTTACGTTTGTTAACAATTTAATCATTCTGTTGAAAATTCTGTTTTCTAAATGAAAATGAATTGTTTTAACTGAAAACTTAACTCGTACATATTTGGTTTAAAATTTATCTTCTTAAGTTGAAAATTCAAATATTTGGTTTAAAATTCCTGTATTTGATTGAAAATTCGAATTTTGGGGGAGAATGTTTAAACTTCTTGGTGACTAATTCATTCATTCATTCACTCAAACTTTTAAGTTGGAAATTTCTTCAAACAAAATTTACTAACTGCAAATTACCCTATTTGATTTTTGGTGGAAAATTTATCTTCTTAGTTTAATTTTGTGTGGAAAATTTACCTTTTTTGATAGAAATGTAATTTTTTTATTAGAAAATTATCTTTTTAGTACAAAATTTAACTATTCTATTTTTTGTTAAGAATTCATCTCTATCATTGAAAAAACCAAACTATTTAGTTGAAAATTCGTTTTTTTTTTGTGGATAGAAAATTCATCTTTAGGATGGAACAATACACTATTTGCTCAAAATTTCATTTTTTGTTGTTGAAAATACATCATTGTGAATAAAAATTAATTTCTTTAGTTGAAAATTCGTTTCCTTTTAGTTGAAAATTAATTTTTGTTACTGAAGATATAACTATTCCATTTTCGCTTGAAAATTTATATTTTTGGTTGAAAATGAATTAATTTGGCTAAAAACTATTTGTTTTTAATTTACTCTTCTGACTGCAAATTTAAATATTATATCTTTGATTTGTAAAATGATATTTTTTAGTTTAAAATTGAATTATTTTATTGAGGAATCATTTTTGCCTTTGTTGAAAATTGATTGTCTTAACTAAAAATTGTATTCTCCTTTTTTTGGTTAAAAAATCATTTTTTTATGAAAAAAAAATATTTTGTTGAAAATTCGTTTCTTTTTTTGTCAAGCATTTATTTTTCTGTCATTTTAACTGTTATAATTTTGATTGAAAATTAATTTTTTTTAGATGAAAAGTCATGTACTTTGTTGAAAATAAGTCTTTTTGGGTAGAAAATAATCTTTTGAGTTAAAAATTCAACAAACAATTTGGTTAAAAATTCATATTTTTGGTTGAAGATTCGTCATTTCAGTTGAAAATTCATTTCTTCGGTTGGAAATTTATCTTTTTGACTTGAAAACACAGCTAAAATGTGGTTTAAATATATTTAGAAACAAAATTTATTTTCCATTAACATTATTAATCTTCTAGGTGTATAGTTGGTTTTATACCTAGAAGTATTTAGAAATTGTGATACTGTAGCCACCCTGAATAAGGCACTGTTTAATGCGAATAATACGTTTTCCATTACTTTGACTTTTTTTATCATTTAAATTTAGCACCCTTTCGAATTTCAAGCGATGCATTTTCCCGCGAACTTTAAACAATGTAATTATTATTATAAAGATAGAAAATACGATTTGTTCCATCCTAATTCAAAATGCTCATAAATGCTCATGAAATTCTCAAAGCACATAAAGTTCGAGCTTATTCTCATGCTCGTGAGATATTTCGTATTGATTGAGAAAGAGCGCAAAAATGCATCAGATCATCAATGACCCGAATCATTGGATAGACATTATCAAAAAATCAAGAAAAATATTCAAAATTTGAGGTCACAAAAATGCAAACTACAGACTTTGTGTCATCACAGGAGTTGCAACAACTAATCTTCAATCGAAAGGTTGACATGCACAAAAAAAATCAACTGGCTAAAAATCAGATCCACCAAACTCAATCGAGAGAGACCATTTGTTCTTTATATGATATACGACGACGAACAGATCCGTCAGGTGAGCATTACGAAACGAACGATTTCTGAGAGACATTTCAAGAATGTTCAATTATCGACTCTTTATCCGTATGGAAATACCATCACAGTTCAAAAGTATAACGATCTCATGCAATTGATTCAATACATCGATCCCAAATATCAATCATTTTATCGCGATTTGAGAACAACCAACTCAGGTCAAGATTATGATTTAGCTAGTGGGTATAGCGATAACGAGTAATTAAAACATTCAGTTGGAATTTTTTTCTTGGTGAGCTATTGTTGGTGTGGAAAAGATAGCTAATAGTTTGAATTTTTCATAAAATGTGTTCGTGTTACTTTGGTATTCATGTCTGTTAATGAATTGAATTTTACTCGAAGAAAGTTTCTTTGTTCAATGAACAACATGACATAATTTTCAAAAAGGATTCGAAGACTTGGACTTCTATATTGGTTTTTTGAAACTTAAGAAATTCTAAAAAAGGATCATTAATTTGGAATATACGTTTATAATTCATAATTAGGCATTTTTATTCAAAGTTGGAACATTATTGAAAAAGTAAATTTGTTGGACATGCTAAACACTTCGAAAAAAAAAATATATGATACAAGAACAATAAAGCTGAATAAAATTTCTCTATTAATATTCCTTATGAAGTTATAAGAGAAGAGTTCTATTATGTAACAGTTATAAAACGATGAAATTACATAGTTTATATCTATTAAATTGAAATGGAAATGAATGATTCTAATCTTACTAAAATTTCGCTATGAAACACTTGACAGGAATTTCTTGTATGAAAAACTGCTATCTGAAGCAAGAACGTTGTCAATAGTACATTTCGTTTGTCGCTCGCAAGTTTGAGCGCGCCTATAGGGCGCGCGGTTGTTGTATCTCGCGCTTCACGCTCGATACTATATTTACCCCGCGCTTCGCGCTCAGCTTTTTTCGGTTTTTAGATTAAAAAGGAAGCTTATTTACTGAAGGCTCTATCGGCCTTCAGGAACAAATTCTCATTGAAATACCTGCACACTTTATCAAATTCAAAAGAAAAACGCCTAACTGCTTAAGAAAAAGTTTTGGTTTAACTTACTGAAAATGCTCCCAATTTTGCTTATGAACATTTTTTTCTTATCTTGTATAGTTTTTCCAAAAACTGGAATTTTTAATTTTTAATAGTATTTTTCACATATGAAACGAAAAATATGTAACTCATCAAAAAATACTATTAACAAAATATAAACAATTTTGCTTATTAACACTTTTTTGTATCTTGTATAGTTTTGCTGACAAATGGAAATTTTTATTTTTAATAGCATTTTTTACGAATAAAATGAAAAATATGTAACGTATCAGAAAATGGTATCAAAAAAATTTGTTCATCTTCTTAATGCGAACAATTTAGCCAGTGAACATTTTTCCGTATCTTGTATAGTTTTGCCGAGAATAGAATTTTTTATTTTGAATAGCATTTTTCACGATTAAAACGAAAAATATGTTACTTATCTAGAAATGGATTTGAAAAAATTTGTAAATCTTTTTGATATCAACAATTTCACTTTCAGAAATTGTTTTCATATCTCGTATAGTTTTGGTGGAAAATGAAATTTTTTTTTATTTCAAAAAAAATATTTTCGATGGATAAAACCAGAACCATTGGTCAAAAATGGCTGGTTAACGAACTTGTTCTTTCTTCTTACGCCTTAAAAGCG
The DNA here is from genome assembly GCA_932178445.1 of Andricus quercusramuli. Classification (NCBI taxonomy): domain Eukaryota; kingdom Metazoa; phylum Arthropoda; class Insecta; order Hymenoptera; family Cynipidae; genus Andricus; species Andricus quercusramuli. Next base: position 437,355 of record CAKNXH010062060.1, on the reverse strand, counting down.
TGTGCCAAAGCTCAATCCAATCTGATCAGTCTTTCGAAATTTATCGTGCCTACAGACAGACTACAGACAGACAGACACCTTCGTAAAAATCATTTTTTCTGACTTAGGGGGTCTCAAAACGTGGAGATTTGATGAGAACCGACTATGTCAAATTTTACATAGAACCGATACCTTCTCATTGAATGAGAATGTAGAAAAAAGTATTTTCTCTACAAGAATGGACAAATGATATTATTTATGATATGATGAAAGTCAAACAATAATATTGTTACTATTAGAAGTAGTAATATAAAATCATCAAGTTTTATTGATTTTTCTTTATTGGTAATCAGGACTAAAATTTTCTTTGCTTTGACAATTTGGCGCGTTGAAAACCTGTGTGACATTTTTGCCCGTGTGTTTTTTTTTAAACATTTTTACGCCTAAAATATTTTTTTGACATTTTTGCTTGTAACAAAACTATGGGACGTTTTAGATCCCGGCGTGTCAAGTGTTCAATTATATAGTTCATAATTTTGTTAATGAAACGATTTATACTGCTGGTATTGTGTAAGTACAATAATCAAACATATATTAATCTAATGATTAAATTGTATGATATTATAATATCACATTATAATAATTAAAATAATTTTAATTTATAATTTAACTTTGAGGTTATAGGTTTATCAAAACAAAACGTCTAATTCCAATGATTCCAATGATACCAGAAAACATTTGGGATATACAGGATGTTTTATATTAATAATTTTTTTTATTTTAGTTATTATTAGGTGGATAATTGTCGTTTGCCAGCGAAAATGTCCAAATGCTCTCATGAGGCTGAAAAGCTCACCACAAAAGAGTTGGCGAATGAGTTGTGTGAAGGCACAGATGCCTTATTTAGATGAAGATTCGTCGAGAATTTGGATAAGTATAAAAACCACGAAGGAATAGTAAGGAGTGTTATCGCCATATGTGTTTGGTGAGCATAGGTGGGACAAGTGACGTCCAAGAATTCGTTAATGCTTGCTACGAATGAAAACTCGTATGCTGCCCCATGCACATGCGCAGAGCTGTTTTTGCAGTCTCCCCAATGTTATATTTTGACATTTCGATGCATATGTAAGCTATGTTCGTTTGTGTTTTTGTTTTGTTGGGTGTATATCACGTTCCTGAATTAAAAACGAGAAGTAAAATGTCAGCAAAAGTACGAAAAGGATCTAGAAAGTACAAGTACTACAATAACATTATTATAATCATTGATGGATTCTGTAAGTAAGGGTTAAAGTTAATTTCAGTGAACAAAATATTGTAGGTTTTTATGTTCAAAACACAAGTCTGAAACTTCAAACTCATGTTGACATCATTGGCATGGCAACCGCCAGTGCGCAAGTGCACGGGGCAGCATACGAGTTTTAATTCGTGGCAAGCATTCACGAATTCTTGGACGTCGCTCGTCCCACTCCCCACGTACAGGGATACTACTCCTTACTATTCCTTCGTGATAAAAAATAATCGCGAAAAAAACAATATATTTTAGGCAGAATGCAATAAGTATACATTTTTGGTATATATCTTTAATATCGACTGTTACCAGGAACGCTTTTATCAGGGTTGACGCTGAATGCCGATTTTTAAATTCGCGAGAAAACTGGGAGTTTTTTGAGACCAGGAAACGCCGAGAAATGACCATTTATTTTTTGACAGGAAATTTAAAAAATTCTTAGAAGAAAAATTTATCTCTCAACATTTCTTGAATGTTAAGCTCAGTCGTTAACTTCTTCAATTGCGATATCATTCAGTTTACAATGCGTCATTCTAAAATCTTTTACTTTAAACATTGTCGACTTTAGATTTTTATTTTCAAGCGTACATTTTCAATTTCAAGAACTTAAAAATGCAGTTTCGAAGAGTTAACAATTAAAAGCGTTTGAAATTGAACATTTGTGGTGAAAAAAGTTTTTAGTTCATCAACTGTAAATATAAATTAATTTATGACTTTTTAAATTCAACTGTCCTCAAGGTATTAAAAGTGGAAAATAAAAATTTCAAAATTAAAGAGTTTACAGATTTTAACGATAAAAATTTAATTGTTTCAATTCGAAAGTCTCAGTATTTCAACAAATGTAAACGTTCAATTGAAACTTTATAAACTATTTTTGGATTTGAAATAACTTCACATTTGGTCGAAAATTTATCTTTTTTAATAAAAATTTTAATAAAAGTTCGGTAAACGGAGGACATTACGGCATTATATTAAAATTTCACTTTCAGTCATGTAAAATGAAATAGGGTAATATTTGATGTGAAAATATGAATTATTAATATAAATTCATTAAAATTTAATTCGCGATTCAGTAGGAAATAATACAACAAGATATTAGAGATTACCTGACAGTTGGGTAAAATGAGATGTCGATTACCTACCAGTTAGGTAAAATGAGTCGAACTGTTAGGTACAGTTTCAATCATAGAAAACAAAGTCTACCTCTCTAAATGTGTGAATTCTACATCCCAGTCATGTAAAATTTCGTGCGCCAGCAAAAAAAAAACATTCTTGCTACAAACTGATTCTGGGGAAGGTCATCCACTACTAACAAACACATGCTCACACATATCGTACAATTCATAAGTATATTGTTGGTACATATACACAATTTAACTTAAACAATTACGTTAAATTACGATACATTACATACGATATAGTCGCACGCTTTTAACGATATTAACGCTATTAAAAATCGAAAACGCTGTGACGGGTTTCGAACCACCTAAGCTACGTTTAACGCATTGTATCCCTAACAACTAAACCTCACGGCTAACCTAACAGTTAAAATATCGGGAAAAAAATCTCGGCTATAAAGTTAAAGTACAAGTACGTCAGGGCCGTACAAAAAAAGATCTGATCCCCGTTTCATCGAAATTTGTTATTGTAACATTCTATCAATTAGCGGGCTTAGAAATTTGTCGGAAGTAAATAAAAATAATAAATAATTTTTTATTTTATATTTTCTCACCTTGAAACTTTAAATTATTCGATTTTCAATACTTCAAACTTTTGCATGGTCTACGTTTTAAAAATAATAGAACATTATGAGTGCTAAGCGCGCACTAATGACCCTTTCTTTAGAAAAAGAACTCGGTTCATTTTCCAACATTTTTTTATAGATTTTACAGAAAATCTTATATTATTTGAGAACGTTGTACGATTTACAGAAGTTTCAGTATAATAGCGAGGAAATTCCTCCAGTGATTTCAATATGAATTCCAACTTTTTCCACTTACTCACAATTCTTTCTTTTGGTGGAAAATTAGTTTTTTTTATTGATAAATTTTTTTTTTTCAAATAAAAGTCAACTCGATTTTGTTTTTATCTTTTTGAAGAGAATTTATTTGTTTTCTTGAAAATTTAAATACTTCTAAGGAAATGAAAGTTATTTGCTCAAAAACTTATTTATCTCTCTGAAAATGTAACTACCCAAGTGCGAATTCCAATACGGCCCAACATTGGCCCAGTATTGGCAAAAATGTTGCCGAAATTCGGCTGACAGTATTGGGCCATAGCTGGATGTGTAACTACGGTATGCACTTGGCGGCCAATTCTGGCCCAGACTCTGGCCGCCATTACCAGAGTTAATTAAAAAAATAATACAAAATCATTGAATTGTTTTAGGACGCATCTATATACGACTGCATAACGTCCGAATATTTATTATAATTTCAAAAACTGAAATTTCATTCAAACATTTTGTTTAACTTTAGCACTCACTACTGCTATAAGCTAAAGATATGACAAAAAAGGTATTTAAAAAATAAATAATAATTGATTTCGAGTAATTTGACTTTGAATATTAATGGGTTCTGGTGTAGAGTGAATACATATTACATATTTAAATATTATATCATAAATAAAATTTCGAACGCTACGGGGTATCGAACCTACATCTATACCTAAATCTATCGCCTAGCAGTCGGGAGTCTTAACCATTGCCCTAAACTTTTGAGTTGAAACTTGATGAAAAAGCCATCCTCATAAGACAATGACAGGAAATGTAATTTTTTATGAACATTGAAAATTTGTAATGACGGAACTTAGAAATTTCATCGTGAACTTTGACAATTTTTTTTATAACAAATTTTTTTAAACTTCCGTGTAAGTTTTGGTTTTTAGGTGTTTTAAACCATTTTACAACGTTTAAGATTGACATAAAATCTAATTTTTTCTGAACATTTACAATTTTACATAAAGATGGAACTTGGAATTTTTTTCTGAAAAAAAATCAGGAAAAAAGTTGCATTCGAGACAGTTGTATTTATAGTTCTTAGACATTAGAAAACACATAAATCTGAATAAATGCTTTGGCCTATACTTGGCACCTCTTTCCGGCCTTTGCAGGGCCATACCTTGCCTTTTCCTATTGAAACATGTTTAGCCAAAGTAAAGACGAAGTTGGGAACAGCAGTGCGCCGAGTCTGGGCCGAACTCTGGCTTTTCCTCTTCAAACATGGTTTGCCGTAGTAAGTCACACTGGGCGCAGTGATGCGCCTTTGCTGGGCCAGACTCCGGCCTTTCCTATTAAAACATGTTTTGCTAGAGTAAAGACGAAGTTTTGAACAGTAATGCGCCGCGTCTGGGCTGATCTCTGGCTTTTCCTGATAAAACATGCTTTGCCGTGATAAAAGTAACACTTGGTCCAATAATGTGCCATCACTGGGCCAAGCATCGGCGGTAGATCGACAAATTTGAATAGCCAATATAGGCAACCAGTACGGGCACAACATTGGGCCGATTAAAATGCCGATATTGGCCCAATAACATTAGCCGATCTTTGGCTGCCGAAATTGGACCAAGCCTGGGCCGTGTTTTCAGTTCCGGCAATTCGCACTTGGGTAATATATTTTTTGTTGAAAATTTAGCTTTTTCAGTTAAAGATTTATCTATTTTGTTGAAAGTTTTTTTTTTGCATAGAATAACCTTTTTAGTTAAAATACATGTATTTTATTTAATTTCTTTGGTTAAAAAATAGTTTTTCTTATTGAAAATTAATTTTTTAAACTAAAAATTTAACTCAATTTCTTATGGAGATTCTTTTACATTCAAATTTAATCTTTTTGGTAAAAAATTCAGTTGTTCAGTTAAAAATTCATTTTATTTGCTTGAAAACTTATTTCTCTAACTAAAAATTAAACTATTCTATACTTTGTTCAAAATTTATGTTTTTTAGTTGAAAATTCATCCATTTAGTTGAAATTTTTTTTTCTGGAAATTTTCAACTTTTTTGGTTGAAGAGGCAACTATTGGATTGAAAATTCCATTAAAAATGGAAAATGTTGATGGAAAATTCACGTATTTTCTTTAAAATTATTCTTTTTTAGTAGAAAATTAATCTTCTTGGTTGAAATTTTCATTTCTACAGTTGAAAATTATTTTTTATATTGAAAATTAACTTTTTTAAAGAAAAATTCATTTTTCCAACTAAAAATTCAAATATACTCCATTTTTCGATTTTTTTACATAGCCATTACATCTTTTCGGTTGAAAATTCAACTATTCTGTTGAAAATTCATTTTATTTGTTCCCAAACTTATTTCTTTCTCTGAAAATTAAACTATTCTATTCTTTGTTTAACATTTATTTTTTAGTTGAAAATTTGTCTTTTTTTCATCGAAGATTCATCTTTTTGGTTGGAAATTTACCTAATTGGTGAAATGTTGTTTTTTTATTGTTTTTGTTTGAAGATTCATTATTTTAGTTGAAAGTTCATTTCTTTTGTTGGGAATGGAACAAATTTTATTGAAAATATGTTTTTTTGTTGTTGTAAAAAATAATTTTTACAGCGAAAAAGGTAGCTACTTCATTTTTGCTAGAAAATTGATCTTTTCAAGTTGAAAAGTCACTTATTTTGTTAGAAACATTTTCTCTTTTATGAGAAATTCAATTATTTAGGTAGTATATTCATATTTTTTCGTTAGAAATTCAACCTTGTTTTTAAACATTAGTCTTCGGGCATCTCCCGCCTCGAAGTTCGAAGTCAGTTGTCCAGTGCCGTCCGATGTTTTTTTATCACCCGCATCCTTGTACGTCAATTTTTAAATACATTCTACTTTGATTAAGTGACTTAATGAGTATTATCTACTGAGATAAAAGGATAGTATATATATTTGAATATTTTCTCAAATTCTACAGTATAAACCGAAACTTAAAAATGTTAAAGTGTCTACGCGGGACTTGGCTTTAAACTTCAGCCCTGAGAAAATTGACGTCCCTAGCGAGTCTCATTTTACCTTACTGTTGTGTAATTCCTCTCCTAATGGAAGTGAAAATCTCTTCAAAAATTCTGCAATCTATACTTTCTTTTAAGTGAATCGTTAATATCACACAAAAGTAAACTTTATATCACTCATTTGATGAAAATTTACAATACTTCGCGTTATTTTATAATATACTGGTATTAAAATAATACAACCCTTATATCAATTATTACATATCAGAATTTTCACTTTCGGACTTGAGATTTTACATAACTCTTTTGTATTATTTATAGTTCTGTTTTGTATTGAATCCTAAAATAATGGTAAACCTTATCTAAATGCAGTAATGTCCTCCATTGACCTAACTAATTGGGTAAATTCTAATGAACAAATTTTCTCTGTGTATTTTTGGTTAAATATTCATTTCTTTGGTTAACAATCGCACTATTTTGTAGGGATTTTTTTGTGTTGTAAAAAATTCATCATTTGGATTAATAAATCCAGTATTTAGTTAAAAATTTATTTTTTTGTGGATGATGCATCACTTCAGTTGAAAAAATTCACTTCATTGGTTGAAAATTTAACTTATTTGTTGAAAATTCAGTTTTTAAAGTGAAAATGTAACTTTAATATTCTCTGCTGTTTTCCGCAATAATATTTTTACACTAATGCACCTGAGTGCACTCGCTATGTTCTGCAGAAATGTTGCTCAATCCAAATTTTTCTACGGGAAAAAGCAATACAAAATCGTAGTCAAATAAGGGCACTTCGTCTAGCAATATGAAAAATGTTATTCATTTGCAGATCGCAGAAACTAATTTTGGTCTCAATAGGCAAGGAATCGACAACGTTAATCGACCAATGAGTAGGGGAGAATGGGGAGTTGTGGGCCACACTTTGTTTTCAAGACATAACATCTCTGAACATCGATAAATTGTCAATGTATGAACTGGTATTTGTAGTAAACTTGTCAATTCATCAACTGGAGACCACAATCTTATAAAAATCGATATTTGTGATTTTGGTGGGGCGTTGTGGGCCATTAAAAGAAATAAAATAAAATGGCATATTCCAGTAGTTTATGTTTATTAAAGTTGCATTAAATGAAAATTAATGATTTTAAAAAGACTAAAAAAAAATTATTCTGATTCACAATGTATGCAAGTGTAATATCCGGTCCTCATGTTGGCACATTTTGAGACCACAGCACGATCGCACATGTTGCAGTGAACTGTGTTGTTCCGATTTAAAATTTTTGGCATTGTGCCCTTGCAGATAATGCAAAAGTCTTTTCAGAACAATAGAAAACAATCTTCACTTAAAAAATTGAAATACGCATCAAGAACGTTTTGCCCACGACTCCCCACTAATGGTGGACCACAACTCCCCACAGCCGACATTTACGAAATGACCAAATTGCCATACACACAATGAATGATTTACCGAAATTGTTTGATTGAATTTAAAGCCAATTGCTCAAGGAATATTTTGCAATAACGTGCCTTTGAAATCTGCTGTAGAACGGGACTTCAAATATCAACTACTTGAGTTGTACAAAAACTTTTATTTTGATTTCTTTAATCAACAATGTCAAAATACTAACTACGCGTGTTGAGACTATGAGTCGAGTTCACAAAGTTAGCTCACACAAAGAGAGTCTTTTGGCAGTGGTTAAAGCAGTCCTACCGCCCACAATATGGCGGAGATTAAGGTGGCCCACGACTCCCCACGGCCTACAACTCCCCACCGTCCCCTACCATTCCAAGCCCATATCTTCTTCGTCTACTAACAGAATCGTCAAATTTTGCAAATTTTATTCAGGAAGTGCAAAATAAATGAAAGAGAGAGTTGATGTGTTGTCAGGATTATGAGCTTTTAAAAAAAAATTAGAAACTTGAGCATATAGGCAATGTGAAAATGATGGTGGCCGTTTCAAAATAAAAGGAGGCCATTTTAATTTTTTTAAATTCCCGGTCATTTCCCCGTTCACAAAAATTTTTCACGGTCAATGAAATTAAAAAATTTAGTTTAGTTTTGAATAACTAATTTATAATAACTGATTTCAAATGAACAGTCAGATATTTCTAAATATAAATTAAATGTTCTTTATCCTAATTAAAAAATTCGAAATTGAATTGTGTAAAAATGGAATCTTTTAGACTGAAACAATATTTAAAATTTATTAAAAGCGTATATAATTTTGAAGTTATTTTGAAATTGAAAATAGACAGTATATAAAGTTTCAATATGATGTTTTAATTTGTTTAACTAATAAGACTTTCCAACTGAAACAGTTTAGTTTTTAAAGCAAAAATGTGGAAATCCTGAAATTGAGAACTGATTTCCAATCGTCTTATAAAATTAAATATCATTCACTTTTTAATCCTTGAAGTACAGCTCAATTAAAAATCATTAATTTAATTTAAATTCACAGTTGACCAACTAAAAATAATTTTTATCCAAAATCATCGATTTTAAACGCTTCTAACTTCTAATTACTTCAGTCTATAAAACTGCATTCAAAAATTCTTTAAATTAAATTGTACGCTTAAAAATTAAAATCTAAAATGGAGAATTTTTGAAGTGGAAGATTTTTTAATTACGCATTCTAAACTAAATGATATCATAATTGTAAAATATAACAATTTATCTAATTATTTAGAACGGCTTGAAATACAGGTTGGAAAGATTCTTTTAAATTTGTAAAATTCCTGGTCAAAAAATAAATTCACTGTCATTTACCGGTTTCCCGGTCCAGCGGCCACCCTGAAATTATCATATTATTGTTCTATTTAACTATGGGCAGTAGACAAAAAGGAATTCAAGATCAATTTATTTAATTACTATCACCTGGCCAAAAACACAACATCATTGAATATCTATGTACTTTTTCGTTACAAATTTTCTGTTTTATTGTCAATAAAACTTACATGAATTTATAACAGTGCATATTGTTTATATTCTACCATTTTTTATAATCGCCTTTCAATTTATATTTATTTTGAATGTAATTATTTTTTCACCGAACAATTAGTGCATTTTCACTGTATAATTAGTGACTTTCCACTCCTCAATTAGTACATACTGCAATGGCACGGACTAATAATTGCTTAGTGAATTTTCACTAATTTTATAAGTGAACAATTTGCACTATTCAAATTAGTAGCTTTCTACTAATCGTTAGTGACCGACTTCTCTCTAATTGAATTAGTGAAATTTCACTATCAATTAGTTAAATTTCACTAATTCAGATTGTTATTTGACATAATATTTGACATAAACAACAGATTTTTATTTTTGTCCAAAGAAACAAATTTTTTTATTTTGTTTTTTAGGAATTGCAATAGGAGCATTTTGTGGTGTTTGTCCAAATTTTATCGTTGAATTCTTGTTTTATTTTCAGGAATTCAATATAAAGATTTTTATTTTTTGAAAAAATAATATTAGTCTTTGGAAAATGCGTATTAATGCGCATAATTATAATATAATAAAAGTTAAGATTTGAAACATACTAAGACTGTGATCGTTCGAATTGAAAGAATAATTTTCGTAGTAAGATATTACGTAATAATGGTTTACCCCCCCCCCCCCCCACCCTGAGTTACGGTCATGTAGAGATTTAAAAAAAAACCCTCTCCCTCGGGACCGTTACGTAATTAATGAATGGCCCCTTACAACATTAGTACTAAAATGTCCATAACTTTTCAACAATTTCTTCAAATTTCTGATAATATGATTTTATATATTTATTTTGATCCGCAATTATGAATGCACTAATTTCACAGACAAATATCTTACCAGTGACCCCTGAAAACATAACGAAGAAAATTTCCATGAAAAGTGCTTCCTAATCAATTGTTTTCAACGGCTTAACATTTCGCTGAGGGTCTATATTGAAATTGTTTAAGAAATGCAAAAACTGATGAAATTATTACCAGCCAATTACAAATTTGGATTTCCTCACCCTTTAATATAATGGACAAGATTAATTTAATCTTGTATCGCGGAAAAAAAGTGTCGATGCTCTTTGCACTATATGCGGAGAAACACCCATATACCTTCCTAAAATTAAATATTTTATCCTAAACTAAACAAAAAAATGTATAATTTTCTGAAGTGATTAGACGTTTTCTTCTCAGATTCTCTTCCTATATAGAATTTTCACGCAGAGGGTTAATTAAATTAATAAAAAAATATTTTTTAAATAAAATTTGGCGATAAAGGAAAGGTTCAGAGGAAATGACAGGCTTGTAAGAGTCTGTTATACTCTTTAAAAACAATGAAGTTTATTTTAATCGCATATGACATACACCGTATTTTTTAGATTATAATTAGTAGTTCCTGGAGAAAGCTCGGTCGAAGATTGTCACCGGAGCTTTGGCCGAACTCTGCCCAATGATGCATGTTCCTCGCATTGCCTTAACGTCGACTCTCGATAAAAAATGCTTTAATGCTAGGCTCAAGTGTCTTTAGAAGCCGAGACTCAGATTATTATTTACCCTGGATCATGAAGTTTTCACTCAAATTCAATTTTCCCCGTCATGACTATGGTACACGTTCTGTAACTTCACTTTTTTTGTTTTGAAAACTTGCAAATGAAACCTCTGGATACAAGAAAATATATTTAAAGAAATAAATAACAAGGTAAAAATAAGAATTAAATCATTTATAAACAAAAAATTTTAACTACCTTATAATTACTCATTGGCTATGAAGTTTAATGCAATATCTATTTGAAAACATGACTGAAACTTGAAATGATGTATTTGATGATTTAAAATAAAAACTTGTTTCCAGATGAAATCTAATTTTCAAGAATTGTTACTGAAGCTTTTCGCTAACTTAATTACTTATCGTAGTTCAGATTCGTATTGTATAGTACAGGAAATACTTTTATAATATGAGCTTAAATACTCTCCTTTTCGTTATAATGATTTACTTACTTCTGATAATATTTCATGTTACTTTTTTTTTGTTACCCTGTGAGAAACGTTAGGAATCATATCGTGTGACACACGATGGCGGAGAAAGAATACGAGAAAAATGAATAGAAATGTATCTGCTTGCAAAACATTTTTTAAGAGCTGTGCTACAAAGTTTGGGTGCATATTCACCCAGAAAACTTTTGTTGACTTCAAGTTTTACTTAAGTTTGTATTTCAGGGATAAACCCCGAACAAGAAAATGCAGCCATCGCGTTCATTTGCACGTGGATTTCGCAGAAAGTGTGTATTCACAATGGGAAAAGTATGGAATCTTAATCCTACGTGACATGACAAGAAAATGAGAGATAAATAAAAGAAAACTCGGAACCAAGGTTCGCATTTAATGGTATCATTTCGTAGTTTTATTTCTCGAGTATACACCAATAAAAATGCCGGCACTCTTTAGTCTACCTATTCCGCATTGCCAAACTCCTAAAGCCAACAGACTTTAGAGTCTTTAGACGCTTGAAGTGAAAAGAGATATTTAAATCTTGTTTTTGTAGAAAAAAGTTTGTTTTGATTTTAATAATCAATTTTGCTATAAAAGTTAAGTTAAATTGAAGAGATTCGAACTTAGTTAGCTGTTCCTGAAATCCGCCATATTGCTTTGATCACATGATCGTACTTTGAGCAAACTATAATTGTCAAACAAAAAATAATAAACTAGGAAATTAGTATCAAACTTTTTTCTAAACCGATGTTTTTTTCATCTGTGAACATGGGTTATCTTCACTTTGCTAGCGGACCAAAATTCGGTTTCAATGAGATGATACAATGATAGATCGGACGAGGAAGCAACTTTGTTCTCAGATATTCTGCTTTACTCTTCTCATCTTATTTTTTCACTAAAGGGCAGTGCCATTATGTACAATGTCGTATAAACGGGGCCTGGCATATACATACGAATTTGAGAATTATCTAACAAACTTTTAACTAGATAACGAGACTTTTATCTAGAGTCGTACACGTCTAACACCGAAAACTATTTGATATGAGTTTTTTTTCGTCATCTCACACGCGCTCAATATGTCACAGGCATCGATTTTACGCATACTGTTGTTTCCCATTCACACAAAACATACTTCAAATCTTTCGCGCTGGAGTTAAAACCTTATTGCCTACATCTTTTAGGAACAGTTTTCTTCGAAAACGTTTACAACGAGACAAAAGACGACCTAGACGGAACGCAAAAACAATATCGCTATGCAAAAAAAACCTCAGTCTTGGGCGAGGAATAAACAAAAACTCGCGAGTCTTTTCGCTGTCGGCGATTTTTGTAGCAGCGAATCCGCATCGAGAGTCGATTCTGCAAAAATCGGTTAGCGATTTTCCGCTTTGACAATAAATACGAACAACGAAGAGACAATAGTGATAATGCGGTCGGTTCGGGGCGACGTCAAACTTCAGAGGCTTGCAAATTTCAACAGTTTCTGTTATATTAGTTCTCATACAACAAGGCACAAAAAATAATTTTCAGTTTGGCATGAATGATTCGTCTCTGCGCATGTGCATATATTATAAGCAAATGCGCAGAGACTTTCATGTGCAGAGATTTTTTAGCATTCGAATTTGTATCGATTCGCATTGACAAGTCCGAGTAAGTTCTATAAGAACAATCATTAATAACTTCAAAAACAGAAGTAAAAGTCTTTTATATATAAAAACAATGCGAATTAACTTTATCAAAATAATTTTTCCATTTTTTGGGCCCCGTTTCAAGATTAAGCCTCGTAAACTCTCTTTCAGTTATCACACTTAATTGACTCGAAAAGGTCAGCTTTATTTTGATTTTCCTTCGACGCCCCGGTCGACAATAATAGGGACGATAAACCTAGACAACTTTGGCATTTTCTTAACCGCTTAAAACATCTTCGACAATAATTTAATATCAGAATTCATAAAATAAAGTAATCGCCTAAACTCACTTCAATCGTAGTGATAATAGTGAAATCGTAATAATAATTATTACAATGTAATAATAATGACAATGGTAATAGGAATAAAGTTAAAGAAGTTGCTAATAAGAATCATAATAATGATAATAATTAATTAATTAATTATTAATAATCATCATCGTTGCGGCATCCGCAATAATCGTAATAATTATGATACATTTTACACACGATCGAGCTAGAACTTACAAACTATGTAGCGTGCCTTTTTAATCGCGATACTGTATTTTATTCTCGCTTGACACACTTAATAAGGATTCGAGATCTCGATGTCTAAAATATGTACACATCTTCATCGCCCGCTGCCTTTTCGGAAATGCTTAAAACAAAAAGAAGAGTGCTTTGAAAAAATCGCGAGCTTTTTTATTAGATAAATACAAATCCGAGGTGGCAGGCTAAAATGTACAAGAAGTCCCCTTCTCTACTTTCGACAAGATGCCGATTCCAATCATTGATTACGTTATACAGTATTTATATATATATATATTATTAAATAGTTAAATAAATAATCTTTAATGTGATAATAAAATCACTGTATTCTTAACCCCCCACCCCTCATATTTATATATTTATATCTGTAATCTCCCGTTTGTTACTTCTATATTTATATGTATGTATATAGTTATATACTTCTTCATTTATATATATATATATATATATTTATTTTCATATTTATATCTCTCATATTTATATATATATGCATTTGTGTAATCACGCTAGTATTTAAACAGTACTTTAATTATTTAGCGATATACTTTAATTAGCTCGATTGAGACTCGCAACTGGTAACCATTAGTTCTTATCCAGAGTCAAGATTTAGTCTCCAAGTGACAAACAGCATTCTCAATGGCAAAACAAGACTTTTGATCTACACATTCAAAGCATAATACTCTAAAGAAATATTTCTTAAAATCATATCGTCAAAAAGCAATGCGATACAGAATTAATAAAGTTTGAAAAACTCATTTACTTTTTTCTAGTCTGCATAAAAGACCATCTTTTAGGAAATGTCCTTACTAAGGACAATCATTTAATTATTGTGCTACAAAAAACAACTTTTTTTAATCATTCAAAAATAATAACTTTAAAAGATCTAGTTTTCTAACTTCTGAAACATTACATTACCCTTAACATTTTATTTCATAAATTTCTATTTTGATTACACATGAAAAACAATTGAAGAAATAGTATAATCCATACAAAGGAAGTAGATACTCCCCAATTATACATCAAATGAGAGTTGTCAAATTATGCCGATGAGAGCGCTATGCACTTAGCGTGTAACGGAATCTCCGTCTAGCTGAAGACCTCCCTTGATTCTTGATTCTCTTTGTCTTTTTCTTGGATTGGCCTTTGTCTCCTCGGCGAAATGTGGGATTCCCTCCGCGCTCGCACGAGTAATAGTCACATGCGGACCATTTCCAGGCCCGCAGCGACCGGAAGTTGAGGTCTCCAGAGGCCTACCACCCCTTCTAACCTTGAGAGGTGAACTTGGCACGCGGAAGCACTCCAGGCCTTCTGACTCCTTCAGGAGCGAATCCTGGGAGTCCTGCGCGCTTAAGGGTCCCTCGGGACTGTTCAGTACACCGAGTAGGGCGGCCGATGTGGCCACATTGGCGGTATGGGCGGCAGGCTCCCGCTCCAGGATCAAGTGTCCTTGGTGCTGAGGGAAGAGTCCTCATCTTGACTACCCGGATAAGGAAGGCCCATTTTTGGGCCTTGTTGAACTACTACGACGCACTTTCTCATGTGCTTCTCCAGAGTGCTGGGAACGGAGAAGGGCATCTCGCAGAATCTACATTTGTAGGTGTCCTTTCCGTGCCTCCCATGCGTTTTCATGTGCCTTGTAAGCTTCGAGCTCTGAGCACAAGCGTAGGAGCACAGTTCGCATTTGTATGGCTTCTCCCCGGTATGAGACCGCCTGTGCACTGTGAGATTTGAACAATTTTTGAAGACTTTGCCACAGTACTCACACGTGTCGTTCCTGCCACTACGTTCCTTCTTCATTAGAGGACTTGGTAGACCTTGAAGAGAGAGGCTGGAGGTAGTGGCTTTGGTAGCTTTCCGGAATTCGTTGTTCTCCAGGTAGTGTGGACTTGGTAACCAAAGACCTCCAAAATCTGGACCGGCTGATCTAGGAAAACCTTGTCCGGAAAAAATGTTTGGCGTGGAGGAAGAATTGAAGTTCGTGGGTGAAAGAGCACTGTCTTTTTCTTTGTTGTTGTTTAAGCTGTTGCTGAGACTCGAAGGGGATTCGGTTTTGATGAAGCCGCCTCGATGATTCTCCTGTAGTGCCTGTCGATAAGCTTCGGAGTACTGAGCTATGTTGCTCAATCCAAACTTCTCCATCAGGTCCCCGACCAAACTGGGCTTCTGATCTAATCTGGATACATTGTCTTCACTGTTCTGACCTTGGGTAGTGCTCAGATCTTCAGGAGTGTTTTCTTCTGCATCGTCTCGACCTTTCGCGTCAGTATCGTCTCCATCATCTAAATCCATATTCTCGTCACAACTACTTCCGTCGTCTGGAACTGTTTCGACGCTTCCTTGAGGACTTGCTGGGACATTCAGGGAGTCTTGATGTTCTTTTCTCATGTGTTTCCTAAGCTCAGAGAAACTAGAAAGCTCAAGTTCACAGACATCACACCTCGTTGGCACTACATCTTCAGAAGCTATTTCTTGATACTGTCGTTCTTTATCCTGGTGACTCCTACGATGAACAATCAAGTTTGACTGAAATCTGAACTTCTTTTCACAAACTTCGCATGTGTAGATTGTTTCTGACGAGTCGGTTATGATGGGAGTAGACGCCACTGGTGGACTTGCTTTCTCGCTGTCGGTAGAATTGTTATTATTGTGATGTCCTACTGGACTTTGGGTATAGCATGGTGGAGAGTTCTCCTTCTGCTGATTATGAGTAAGATTCGTTGGATTTCTTGAGGCTGGACGCGGTGGTTCCACAGAATGAGCTTGTGGGGCACTCGATACAACTGCTGAATTGGGATTCGCTGTCGAATTATTAGGAGGAGCCGCGCCTAAGGACGGATTAGCGAGGCTCCTTAGGCGCGCCGAGTAAAAATCCAGGTTCGCTTCAAGTGGTGGAGGATGGCCCTG
This sequence comes from Andricus quercusramuli, assembly GCA_932178445.1. Lineage (NCBI taxonomy): Eukaryota > Metazoa > Arthropoda > Insecta > Hymenoptera > Cynipidae > Andricus > Andricus quercusramuli. The sequence continues at coordinate 421,071 of CAKNXH010062060.1, read as the reverse complement.
GCCTGCCAGCCCTCTACTGTGTGACAATTCTGCCAAATTCGCTAAGTTTCTCGCGTTGTTCAGAGTATCCAAAGAACTTCTAACGAGCGAATCACCTATATTCAACCCATCCATCCCTCGAAGTGGGTCTCCGAGATTCTGTAGATTTCTCGTAGCTGTTTGAAGGTCCTGAAGACCTCGGTACCCAGCAAGGGGGTTCAGTGCCAAGAAGTCTGGCCTGAACATTGGTGGAAAACTTCTCTCCAGATGTTGTGGTAATCTTAGAAAGCTGTGAAGCGGGTCACCAACTAGGGAAGCTGCTGATTGCAATTGTTGCCGACTTCCACTACTCCCACTTGAGTTTGTCCCACCAGAGGAGTTCGCTGCTGAGGAACTTCCGTTTGATTTACCACTGAGGTTCAGGTGGTTGGGTGGACTTAGATGATGTGAAAGGGTAGGCGTTGGGGTTGGCGGACTTGGTGCTGGTGTGCTTGAGGAGGAATTTGCTAAGGTCGATGAAGAGGAGTATAATCTTGCTCCATGCAAGGTCTGTGCGTGCTGCAACATCTCCCAGGCTGAAGAGAGGCGCCGCGAACACTGGGAACACTGCAAGCATCTTGGCTCTGAAACAAAAAGATTGTTGTTATATAAAGAGTTAAATATATATCTAACTTGAGCAACATTCATCTAGTATTCTTTTACAAGACAGCTCAACTTCACATATCCCTAAGCCTAATGGGCTTCATTTGTTTAACGCTAACAGCAAACTTTCATACAATTTCAATGCTGTTATATTTTCGCATTTCAATGGTTTTCTTTCGTCCAAAACAGAATGCAATACAGTCAGGATGCAATCAATTTTTTTGGTGTCCCACTTTATTTTTATCCCCGGATAAGTGATTTTTCTCGACAATTGAAGGCCAGTTGGTGGACCGGGTGCATCGACAGATCGTAAAATACACCCTCGGCTATCGCTTTCTACTCCCTTAATTTTTCCGATCGCGATCGCCCCGTCGTCGATTGAATTCAGAATTCAAACCGCGAGCGCGTCTGTGTCAAATTGCGGTTCCCCTGTCCTAGGGAATGGGAGCTTAAAAATAATATCCCCAACGAGAGTGGTACGGACCATCAGGAGGGTTGCTTGAAACTGACCCTTAACGACTTTACGTCCCTCGTTGTGAGACAGTGGGAGGGACGGGTTTTGAATTTCAATGTTTTTAATCCGAAATATCAGATTTTTAGCCATTTTTCACGCCCGACGATGATCATCTGCCAACGACTTTGGGGTGTCCGTGGGAGATTTTATTAATTCGAAGCTTGCTCCCCTCGACGCCTCTCAAGAAAGAAAGCCTTGGCATGTGTTTAGGGACCCTCGCTTCCTAAGAATCGCCAAGACATAACCTCAAAACATATTTCCTGGCCTTTTTATTCACTGCGAGGGTCGTGGCTGCGAATTTATGACCAGGGTTGGCATTACTAAAATTGCGATCGGCCAGTGCATATCAAACTTTCGAATACTTTGGAATAGAAGGGAAGTGATGAAACTTATTTGTAAAAAAATGTATTGATGAATTCATTTATTCCAGATAGAATAATTTATTCTCTATTCAGCGAAAATTTTGTACAAGTTCTGCTTATAATAGGCCGCGTCTACGGGTACCGAAATTTCGGTACGAATAGCTCCCAGATACTACTTTGATTATTTGTACCGAAATTTCGGGGATAAACTTTCGAAAAGTCGATACTTCCGACTAACGCCCCCCCCCCCCCCCCTCTGGGGTATTGGGAATGGGTATGGATGTGACCTACATTATTTCTGTGACCAGCCACAGAGATGACTTCCCGCCCCCCACGAGACGTTGGAAAGAGGTAGGGGTTTGATCAACATTATTGCTGTAACCAGTCACAGGGGTGCCACCCCTCCCCCCCATAGGAATTTGGAAAGGAGTAGGGATGTCATGTAAAATATTGGGTTTTCAGAAAAAATGTATATTACATGAAAGGTGTATTTCCAGGAGATCAACAACTTCTATTTGAAGCTTTTCTGTAATTTGTTATTATTTATTGAAATTAAGCGGAAAACATGACATTCTTATAGTTTTTCAGAGTTTTGACCTCTAAATGAATGGGTATACGGAGTTTCAAATTAATCGGAGTTATTCGCTTTTCGGAAGTTTACTCCTGAAATTTCGGTACAAATGGCCAAAGTATAGTATCTGAAAGCTATTCGTACCGAAATTTCGGTATAAATACCCAAAATAGTATCTGACAGCTATTCGTACCGAAATTGCGGTACAAATAGCCAACGTCGTAGTTTGGAGATATTCGTACCGAAATTTCGATACACGTAGATACTTCCTTTATAATATGCGACTTAATTTAGCTATTAAAGTTCTTAATTTATGCAAAACGGTATTAAGTTATTTGCAAGTTTTCGTAAAATTATCTTGACCTTCTTCGCAAACATATTAAACCCTGTTCATTGAATTAGGCGTATCATTGCTCGACACTCGGTTGAGCGAGCGTTTAAAACTTACCAGATGAAAGTGAACGGAATTTCAAATGGACGATTAAGGGTAGGTAGAATAACGATGGAAAACTTTGTAGCGCAGACAGTAACCAAAGGCTCTCGTAAAAGATTAAAAAGTTCAGAGCTCTATCCTTTCTTGTTTCCGCGATGGCCTCCCAAACGAGAAAGAAAGTCTGTCGGAGATAAAGGACCCTAGGAAAATAAAGCGCTCCTAATTAAACGACGAAGCGAGGGATTGAAAAATCTTTACTTGCTACAGGAAACTTTAAGAAGACCTTGAAGCCAAGAAGCTCCTCAATTTTCAAGACGCGATTTACAAGCTCTACTGCATATATCTTAATAGGGAGTAAATTAATAAAATCCATTATTACAAGTTTCAAAGAAAAAAACTGAATTAAATTTGTTAGAAATATTTATGTTGTTCGCCTTTTGAGCGATACTCTTAATAATATATTTTAATTATCGGGTGATTTATTAAGATTCCATTAGTTTTGCAAAGCCTACAGGCCTAGATGCTTGTAACGAGAGTAATAGTGGGCGAGACGTTTTTCTTCATCGCATCGTAGCCGTTGTTTGACCTTTCACCAAACGATTATTACAGTGTTTATATCGTCTCTATAATACTTATGACACGTCAATGCAACGCGTCAGGTGAAAGTCGTGATTTCCATGTCGTTCGAAGTATATTTACATTTATGAGAAACAAAGTCTCGAAATGCATTGTGTGCTGGACAATATTTTTCCTCGAAAATTTTACGATTTTAACATTCGAATATTCTGAATAAAATATTAAAGGTGTTAAAGTTTTGCCTTTACAACTTAGATGTAGCGGTGTGAATGTTTCTAAAGAGGATCAAAGAAAGAAGGGTAAAAGGAGTCGGCTGCTAAAATTTTTAACGAGTCATTGGGAGGCTCGTTCCGTAAATCTGATTTGAAGATTCAGAGGCACAAATGGCCCAGGATGACCACGGAGGATTAACTAGAAGAAGAGGCGGAAAAAAATTATTGCTAGTCACCGCGAATCGAATTTTCGAGCGTGACGGGCTGACATATTGTTTCGCACTCCCAGCGGCGTTTGTCGCCTCGTTGGGAAACTACCTTTTCCTCTTCTAACACACTCCATCTTTTTACCCGGAAGTAAAAAATATTGCCGACTTCCCGTCCTCAAAAGAGAAAAACGGGACGCAACACCCGCGGGGGTAAAGAGATAAGCAAGTGCTCGAGCGTAATAAAGGTGTATCGATTCCCAGCCCAGCGTCTTTTCATATGCAAACCCCGCGGGTGGCCATCCGTTAGGATTATTTCTTCAGATTTCCGGACATCTCGCACCCCCATCAAAATTCATCCTTAACATCTTTAGGGCCGCATAAAAAACATAGTTTCGCTTTCTAATTTAAAACGTCTGTTTATAAGAACTAGTCCTTTTTCATTCATCAGAAATCATTTCATTTTTTGCACTTCAAAGTGACTTGGTCTTTCCATCTTCTAGAATTAGAACATTTTGACAATAATGATTCTAAGGAATAGTTAACTGCCGAAAATCTTTGAAAACGAAGAATAAAAAAATCTTTTCTTTCATTTAAAGGGGCACTGTCTGAATACATTCCATTTGGCAAAAAAGGGAACTCTGAATTTTCCTATAAATTGTGAATAACGCCAAGTACGTTTCCACGCGAGTTAGTCACCCCGAAACGGAATAACATCGTATTTTCCCATATGGTACACTAAATTAATTTTCCTTTGCTTGAAAATTTTTTTAAAAAACCTTGCAAAAGGTAAAAAAAAGAGGAACGTTGGAAAAGTTTAAAAATTCATCTAAAAATGAAAAAGAGCCTATTTAAGAAAAATAATTTAATTTTTGAGCTCCGTCCAATTTTCAGTGAAGAAATTTCAGGACTTTCAAGTAGAATAATCGTCTTAAAAAATGTAACACCAAATTTTATTATTGTTCTAAAATACCTTTATAGGTAAAATCAACCCCTTTTAAGATTCAGTTTTTCATAAACTTGAAATAAATAATTTGTTAGATACTATACATATAAAATGCCTTGCACTGAAAACTTACTTGGCATTATTTCACAAATTTGAGAAAAAGTTACAGTTGTTTTTTGATAAAGAGGAATCTTTCTGAAGGGTGTCCCGTCAAACAAAAAAATTATTTTTATTTGAACCGTCCTAATGAAGAATGAATGAGGATGAAAATAATTTTTGTATCACATTTTATTTTTCAAGATTTTAGGATCCCTGGCAAAAATTGAATGTGTTCCTCGAGAGAAACGATGCGTTATGGATACGAAGCCGATAGAAATGTCACGACAGCCATTATTGCTTGCGATGGTGACCGACCGATTTTCCTCAGAAATTGCCCGACAAATTGGCCTGCCACCGATTACGAGCAAATTGTTCGGAATCGCATTGTTTAAAAACTACCCATACCTTGGTCATCCTGTGGATACTTCCGTTTAACCCTTTCACGGTAGGTTTCACCCCAATTATCATTTGGGCCCGAGGGTGTCTTATTCCGCAAAATACAGTTTACACCTACCAGAACGAAATTCCTAAAACTAGAAATTGTGAGTGGCGCAAGTTATGCCCTATTTATTATTGATATTTACCAAAATTATTCATTTTTTATAAAAGACGAAAAAAGTTCAACGTCATAATATAAATGATAAAGTATGCCCTACAATTGGTTGAATTTCGAAGTTCTTGAAATTAAGGTTGCTGCAGAATTTCTATGTAAAAAGTCTAGTCCTTTTTTACGAATAATCACATAAAATAAAACTAAATACCAATTGAACTCTACTCCTAATTATTAAAAAAAATAATAATAATCTTCAACAGTCAGACTTTCAAATTGCTGGAACTTATGTCCAATTTTGCGAATGTAATTTATGCTTTAATGAATTTCAAACTTGAAGTCCTCAGTAATTACAAAATCCATCCATTTCAAGAATAACATTAAAAATTCTAAATCGTCTTCAAAAAAAAAATAACATTTTTTATTTGATGTTTTAATTTTTTCTCTGGTATCTTAGCATATTAATGTAGTGAAGGCCTATTCCGGTTTTTTGATGTTTTTATTTAAATATTACCGACATGTGTCGATTCGGATCCGAGTCCTTTTCAAGGCGTAGTTCTTATTATTAGTTAACGGAAATTAAACAAGTTTCTTGGTAGACTGTACATAGTTGTCAAGTATAAACTAATATTTTTAAATTTTTAAATTGGAGCGTCATAACCTCAAAATTTAATAAAATGTTTGTCTCGTAGGAGATAAATCATACAGGAAATTGTTATATATTCTACATTTTTCAAAAAAGAAAGTAGCAGAGCCTTGTGGTATGTTAAATTATAGCGACATTTCAAATTTGAAAATTTTTTAAATTTCAAAATATTAGTTTATACTTGACAACTATGCACAATCTACCGAGAAACTTTTTTTACTCCCATTAAATAATAATAAGGACTACGCCTTGAAAAAGACTCTGATCCAAGTCGAAACATGTCGGCAATATTTGAATAAAAACATAAGAATCTTAAAGTTCATACTTTTTACATTTTATAATACTTGTTTCTTTTCAAGCTTGAAAATGTTAACTATTCAGACTTGCAATTTAAAATATAATCTTAAACCTTAAAAGATTCACACTGAAATTAATTATTTACTTGGCACTTCCGATTTACAAATTTTGAGTACGCAGAATATTCGGTATACTTTTCAAATTAAAAAAATATGCTCATTGAAAATTATGAATTCTGATTGCTTTTTGAAAACTGCTAATTGCAAGGGTTAAATTTAAAAAAATTATTTCAAGTTGCAACAAATGAGAAAAAAGAAAAAGTAAACATCATAATACTACTTTTGCAATCATAGTTCTCGATTACAAATTTAAAGATGTTCAAAGATTCTTCGCCTTATCCAGCTTTTCCCAAAACTGAACCTAAAAAATTCTTCATCTTTTTTTGGCCCATAGAAAACTGATCAAAGAAACTTTGACTTTTTTGTCGTCTATTTAATTTTATTTTTTGATTATGAATCAATAAAATATAATAATCCCGCTTGTCTTGTCGATAAGTTTGATTTCATATTTATGACGTCACAATGCACAAAGGCCTGTAATCCCAAAGACCATGTGACAATATTAAAATATCGATTGCCTAACGTATGCGACGTATGCACTTTGTACCAGGATCAGGGGTTGCAGTTAAAAGGGAGTAACGTGCATCTATTCAGGTAGAAATTTTGCGGGAGGATTTTGTTCAGGTTTGCTGGGGCGAATTCAAGAGATGAGAGAAAGGCAGATAAAAAACTGAATAGTTAAAATGTTATTCGTATCTCGATCATTTTCCGGACTGATGACCACAATTCTTCATATCATTTAAATATAAATTGTTTGATACTTTAATACCCCCAACCATTGAGCATTAAAGTAGCTTCGTGAACTAACATTATTTTTACGTCTTCTAGTTTTATGATAGACTTCCACGGCATTTCGTATGCTATTGTTTAACGTTTAACGCTTGAAAAATTTATGACTTAGTAGCATAAACAGATATGTGATGAATTGAGACACATGCCAGGTTGTAAAAAAGTTCCACTCGTGTCAAGTACCATTATCTAATTGTATATAGTGTTACGATAAGAAACATTTCTAGTCTTTCTTTTACATAGATCCTTCCGTGGATGAAGTCAATAAGTGAATATACGAGTAACAATATAAATATCGTGACCACATTCACTATGACATTTACATAATAGAATTTTTCAGTAAAGTTCTTTATGGACACTCTCTTATCCCTCGGAGAAGAGGAATAAAAAATTATAATGAAATTGCGGTACACCCTGTAGAAGAGATTTCTTTACCGGACTTAAGGACAGACATGATGCACTCCTTGTGGTCACTATATGGCACTTGAGGATTGGTCAGACAGCGCTTGAGATCCTTTATAGTTTATGTCACACTCTTAAATGCGTAACCACAAGAGTTGAAAAGGAAACGAACACTGCGTTATAAATTTCTCGGTTTCTTCAAGAAGTAATGGTCAGGAAATAAAAGAAGATCTATCGTCTGAGAAAAAACAACTAAACTTTCCAATATTTCTAAAGAACAAAAAAGGCTAACATAAATGAAAATTTGTGTGTGTGCTTATTTTCTTGGTTATTACTTTTCTGTTGGCATATTATCGACTGATAGTAGAGGGTAAAATAGAAGAAAATATGGAAGAAAAGGGAAAAAGTCGAGGGAGAGTGACGAGGGGTAATCCGTTGAAATTGACACCCAACGCCTCGGTGGCTCTCGGTTAGATGCAGATTTGATCTATCTGTCACGTTTGTCTGGAATATTAATTCTCACACGGAATGAGAGGTGTTTCTTTCAGGGTTGTATCCTTGGCTGACTTTTTCCCGTTTTCCATTTTATATGCTTTCTTTTCTCGCCACAGAATGCCACCCCGTGTTTCCTGAACAGCCCGAGGCGGACATGGAATTGCTTGCGAATTGGCTCTATCTCAGATCTCAAGGTTCAAACTGTCTTCATATATTCCTTTCCTTCTGTTACTGAGCAGAAAGTAAAAACGGAAAAAAGAAAACCCACCAAAATTTTCACAACCAAAAGTGAAACGACTAATAATATGTCACTGTTTATCATTCACAATCTTTACTTGCTTGATTTAGTGACTCATTTCTACCTATTTGAATCTGAGAGATTGCGCTTCAAACCAGTCAACATTTTTACTGATCTGATTAATTGACTCAGAGAAGAACTTCCGGTCATTCCCCGATTTTCAAAAATTTTTCCCGGTCAACTGAATTTGTGAATGTACATATAAAATTTATGGGTTCAAGTATTCAACAAAGAAGCCTTATAAATAATTAATATAATTTAAAATAATTGAGAATTAAGCACTCGAAATAGAACAATTCCAAACTAGAAACCATCAAAATTGAACAATTTTTATTGTGTCTTCAAACATTAAAAGTAAAAAAAAATAATTTTAAAATCGAGTTCGTTCAAAATTAAAACGTTCAAAATCGAACAAATTTTATATTTAGTGCACTCACAATTCAACACATTGAAGCGATACAAATATGAAATTGACTAATTTATCAATTTTGAATCTAAAATACAATTCTCATCTTTGAATGTTTTCAATTGAACTATTTAGCATTTTGAAGTGCTTTTATTATGAAATCGTCTAATTCTCGAAATTCCAATCTTAGAATGTCGTTCGAGTATCCTTCATGGAGAGTCCACAGTAGGATTGACAAACCGACGTAGCATTGACGTCGTAGACTTGACATAACAGTAGCGTGGACGGGATGCGCGCGCATGCATTGCCAACTGCTTATTTTTATGTATCGTTCGCGTTCCGCTGTGTCGTGAACGGCACACAAAAATAAGCAGTTGGCAATACATGCGCGCGCATCGCGTTCACGCTACTGCCATGTCAAGTCTACGTCAAGGCAATGCTACGTCGGTTTCTCAATCCTATTGTGGACTGTGCATCAAGTATAAAAAAGCTCTAATTTCTAAATTATACAGGGTGTTCCGCCACCTATGAACGTGCCGGTACTGGGTGATAGAGGACCAGAAAAGACCTCTGGCAAAATTTGATCTGGGCCTTAGTTTGGGCACAGTAAAGCTTCAAAATTGGGCATAATGAACCAATCAGAATCGAGCTTTAGCAACCACTTGTTTGTCTCATAAGTGTTAAGATAGTGTGCGTGCTGGCGGTTCACTTCAGCTGCCGCAAAAATTGCACATCGTTGATCTTTGATTGTTTCTAAAAGACGCGAAATTCAAGCCTTTAAATATTTAAAAATTGTTAGTTGTCCTTGCAAACGTTTATTACCGTCTTCAAAATAACATAACATTTGCTCAACCTAAAAATGATGAATTTCAATTTAATACAGAACTTTCAGAAGACCAAACAAACTTTTGTTCTTCAAAATTAATCTACAAGCCTAAGATGAGAAAAACATTTCAAACCTCAAAAAGAAATTCTCTGTGTGTCGACGCAAAAAATTTGTTACATTTTTGTTATAAAACCAACAAATTAACTTAAAACTCGAAAAAACAAAACAAACTTTTGTTATTAAAAATTGATTAACAAGTCTACGAAAAGTAATTCTTTGCGATTCATTACAAAATTGGTTGTTACATTCATTGTAACAAATTTAGAAAAAAATTAAAAATGGGAAATCCAAACAAACTTTTGATTTTTAAAATTAAATTAAATGTAATAAAAATTGCGTAGACTTGTTTATTTATTTTCTGGAACAAAAGTTTGTTTGATTTTCGCGGTTTCAATTTTTTGTTGGTTTTGTTACAATAAATGTAACAAAAAGTTCGCTCTGAATCTCAAAGAATTACTTTCGTTTGGTACAAAATGTGTCTCTTATTTAAAGTTGTTAGTTAAGTTTCAAGAACAAAAGTTCGTTTCGTTAGATTTCTTTATCTTTTTTGTAATAATAAATGTATCAAAAATTTGCAACGAATCGCAAAGAATTAATATCGTTTGGTACAAAATGTGTCTCTTCTTTTAGAGTTGCTAGTTAAGTTTAAAGAACAAAAGTTCGTTTCGTTTCCGCAGCTTTAGATTTCTTTATTGTTTTTGTAATAATAAATGTATCAAAAATTTGCAACGAATCGCAAAGAATTACTTTTGGGGGTTAAAAATGTGTTTTTTTTTTATCTTAGACTTTTGTTGGTTAGTTTTAAAGAACAAAAGTTTGTTTGGATTTCTATTTTTAATTTTTTTTTCAAATTTGTTACAATGAATGTAACAAAAAAATTTGTAATGAATCGCAAAGAATTACTTATCGTAGATTTGTTAATTAATGTTCAATAACAAAAGTTTGTTTTGTTTTTCCGAGTTTTAAGTTACTTTTTTGATTTTATAACAAAAATGTAACAAAATTTCTGCGACGAATCACAGAGAATTTCTTTTTGAGGTTTGAAATGTTTTTTCTCATCTTATACTTGTAGATTAATTTTGAAGAAATTAGGTCTCTAGAAAATAAGTTCAATTTGTGAAATATGGACCAATCTCATTGTCAATTATTTGGAAAACTATAAAAAATATAAGATTGTTTTTGGTTGGGAGATACAAATTCAGTCTCGAACTATGTAACCTGTATTTCTGTTTAATAATTTTATGCATTTTCTTATTCTTTGCAGTTTTTTGTAACTAATCACAGTCTGGTACCCTTGGACAGATTTTTTCATATTAGATTTCACATGTTTCTGTTAATAAAAAGGCTTAATTGTTCCGAACTACCCGACTTCTGCATTTCCTCTTGAAAGACACTTTCGTGCAGTCTCATTTCTCCCTTTTCTTTGTCTTTCGCTCGTCTTGAGAATGAGCGCATAAGGGTCCATCCTGGCAGAAGAAACGGTTAATTCGGGTTGTCTTAATTGCTTACGTCCTAGTGATGGAACTATTTCACACACGTACGTAATTTAGGGCTTGTGTGTGAGCGCACGAACATCCCTGAAAAGTTTCATCACGGTCGGTGGCTTTGGTAACTACCCTGTACCTTTAAAATCCCGTTCCGGATTTAACCCTTCAGCGACGAGAGAACAAGCTCGTGCTCACCCGAGCTTCGTCCACAACACTGTATTATCCGATGCCCTTTCGTCGCGTTTTTGTCACATTTTTTCTGTCTCCGTAGCCGGCCACGTCCAAAAGCCTAATTAGAATCGTCCTATTGTTTGGCCACGTGGGCCGCACGAGCCGGTTCGTCCATCCCCGAATCGTTGCGTTGCTTCAACATGCGACCAGGTAAAAGCACCGACGCGACGACGCACGTACCAGTCACGAGCACGATTGGGGATGTTTCTGATATCTCAAACTGTCCGCGAAAAATTATGGAAGGATTTCGTTTTTTCAATCGATTACAGAATTCGTTTTCATAGGTACAACTGTTTTATTCATTTTTTGTAGCTGTCATGATTTATTTTCAATAATAAGTAATAATTAAGTTAAGTTAAGCATGTACTAGTAATACATTGAAAACTGTATTAAGGTTTTTATTAAAAATGAAAAATAAAAATACAAAACAAAAGTTCTATGGTTGCAGCTTGAAACCGCACAATTTTCAATCTTTCAAATAAAAATCTTTATATTCATTTTTTAATTCAAATTTGATTTATGTGGGAAAGTACCTTCCCCAAGTACGTATACTAATTGTGAGGACGTAACTGGTCACATCTGTTTTGCGCGTGACGTCAATGGCAAATATCTTTGCACTTTAAGATGAAGGACCGGGTGACCGAACTGTAAAAAGGCATGTCAGCGCTAATCCTTCGACAGAACTTATACCTTATCGTTAAAACAGTTCTGTACATTTACCTAATAAACGTCTTTGTAATTCTAAGTGTCAATATACTGCCTCTCCCTGTTTAAAATTAGTTTCACGCCCTGTTGACCACATTCAATTCTAATTGTCAAATTTTGTAATTTCTTGTGCAATTTAAAAATATTAAAAATTGAAACTAAAAATTTTGAATTTTGTGATAAAAAATTATTCATCTTTGAAGTTGTTTGAATTTGAATGCTTCCAACCTAAAACGGACAACTAAGGCTTTCAATTTGAAATTTTAAAGATTTATAAGGGAAAACTTTCCTGTAGTATTTAATATTTGAATTTCGAGTATTTAGAACTATATCTGATTTGCAAAGTTTTTAATTTGAAATAGTTCAACTATTAGGGCCTTTAGTTCGAAATAAAATTGTTATACTGTTTTTTTGATTAAAAATGTATTGTTAAATTGTAAGTACTTCTATTTGTAAATCATACTTGTACAATTACTTATAGACCTTAATGTTTTTTAAGTTTTTGAAACTCGAACAGTTTCAACTTTAAATTCTTTACTTTTCAATTCAGTTTTGAACACTGCCAGTTCCAAATGTTCAAATCTAAGATCTTGAATCTTAAAATATGAATGACTGGGAGAAATTATTAAAAACCAACATATAAAGATTAATGAACAGAAACATTTTCTGAAGTTTGAATAATCACCGTGATTGGCTAGGAAATTAATTTTGAGTGAAAAATGCAATAATATCACATTAATATAAAGAATCAATTATATCAGAATGTCAATCTTGAAACCTGAACTATCGTTCTGTGATATGAAACAAAATCTCAAAACAAAATAACCCCTAACACATGGAAATGCAGGCGCTGTAATCTAGGCAGAATGACACCGCAATAATGACCTTCACCCTCTATACAATCATCTCAATATTTAGCACAGAAACAAATATTCAAATACTTTAGATGTCGGTAAATATAGATATCTGTAATTTCCAATTAGAAAGAACCCTGCTTATGGCATTCTAACTTTTTTCTTTATTTATTAGTATAACTCTAGTGATCGATGATTAGCATATAGTTTAATTAAAATTTTTGTTTGCAATAACTACTAAAACAGGGTTTTATCTTAGATTTAAAAGCTTGCATAATATATCTATAAGCTGTTAAAATATCGTAATGATTTTTTCCCAGGTCTAACGGGAACCACAAAAACTTTCTGCTTTCCAAACTTGGTGAGCCACATCCCTGTGACACAAGCACGTCAACCCCTTCGACAGCATGTGACAATATGTGCCGGGATAAAAAGGGGGTAGATCAATTCCAGTATCAAGCGAGGCGCTCTAAATTCAAAAATCAAATCCCCCGCGGCATTGTTCACGTTCGTCGAGCCACAACAAGCATCACATGGCAGCATGTAGCTCTATTTAAAACTCCCTTTTTTCTCTCTTGGCGACTCTGTTTACCAAAAAGCACTTCATGGCCTCTCTCGAATTTAGGTTGTTGACTTTTTCTTGCTTATAGGTTTGAATCATTCTTATCAATAGCAGATCTTTAAAGGCCCTCTAAATAATGTATTTATAAAAAAACTCTTAATAAAAAAGTACTTACCGGAATTGACGGTATTGGTATCCGCGTCGACAGATTCGGTCTTAGGTTTCTTAGGTATGTCCTCCTTCTCCTCTTCAGGGCTCTCTGTCCTTCTTTTAGGGGTAGAACTAGCACTGGCCCTGAGTTCAATGGGACTTCCGGCGTCATGACCGGAGGCTTGGGGTGTTGGTGGACTTTCAATTCTCCCTATCCTTTTGTTTATAGGCGCGGAAATGCTGGGTACTGAATTAAGCTTCTCCTGGTCAAGGGCCTTGAGCGCCAGAGCGTCCTCCGGGTCCGAGTCCTCTGGTGCTGCCGCTGGGGGTGGACTGTGACACCCCTGTAATGTGCTTCGACAGTGTTTGACCTTGTGTTCGATAAAACGAACAATTTCGCCCAGAGGGAAAGATGCCCTGCAACCCCCGCATTGGACGGTATCGGGCGACGTGGATCCTTGCGAAGCTTCCGCTGTAATCATAAAAAACGCTCGCTTGATTCAAAAATATTATTGAAAATAAAATCAATTCAAAGTCAAGAATGACCTCAGGAAACCTTGACGGTATACCCCATTTTTATTTGCAGGTTACAGAGGTCGGCTCTGTTTCAGAATTATTCAAAGGAAAATTAATACAAAGTTAGTAATATTGGAAAACCTCTTTTTTAGTTAGTTGCAGGTTGAGGAGGTAGGCAATATTTCACAATAATTAAAAGGAAAATTAACGGGAAGTTAATAACATTGATAGGAAACCTTGGTGGTAGATCTCTTTTTCACTCGCTTTTTCAGTTGTGGGTCAAGGAGTTGACTCTGTTTCAGAATAATTAAAAGGAAAATTAATTAAAAGATAATAATATTGATGGGAAACTGTTTGTGTTGATATATTTTTAGTTTGTGTGTTAAAGAGTATAGGATCTGTTTCAGTTTGAATTAAAGGCAAATTAATTGAAAGTTAATAATATTAATGGGGCACTTTCGAGGAAGAGCTTTTTCGAGGGGGTAGGATCTCTTTCAGTATAACTGAGGTAAAAATTATTTGAAAGTTAATAATATTTATAGAAAATCTTCAAAGTTAAGGGGGTAGGCTCTGTTGCAGAATAAGCATAAGGAAAATAATTGAAGGATAATAATATTGGAGGGAAACCTTCGGGTTGGATGTTTTTTAGCTGCAAGTTAAGGTTAGGTGTTTGGATAACCCTAAAAGTTGAATTAGATTTTTGGATTTTCGACCTCAGTAGTAATTGGAGTTGTTTTATGACTCAAGCTAGAAGGGGTACCAAACTAGTCCTTCACAGAAAATAAATTGCACAATTTATTAATTTGCGAATGGACTTCTGGTGGTCTTTTATTGCTCTCATTTGAGGACAGATGTGGTAGGTCGAAGTCTTGGAAGGACTTGCAGGACTTATAATTCACCGGTACGGCATTCGGCCGCAAGGAGAGGTCCCGAGGTCACCCGCAGACGTAACAATTCACTTTTAGGGGTCCTTCAGGAGAGCGCTTCTGGCAGTGCCGTGTATGCTGTATATCCTCAAATGCGAACGTGTATGGGGGCATTAACATAGAGATTGGCAGGAGTTCATATATTGATCTTTTTCTCCGCGAGTCAAGTACCATATCCGTCCGAATGGGCTGCCAGAACCGCGAAAACAAGAAGCTCATCCGGCCCGAGAAATTGTCCTCGCAACCCACCCATAACCTCAAACTCACTTCCTTTTTCTCCTACTCTTTCTTTCCTTAATTTTACGATCTCCAGACTCTAATAAAAATAATGTTTTTTTATCCTCTGCAAAAAATATTGAGACTGTAATTTCGTGAATAAATTAATAAAATAGAAAATAAAATTAGTGATTAGATCAGTGATCTAAGTCTGAGTTAATTTTAGAAAATCAAACTGATGTTTATGTTTAAGGAAGCTTATGAAACAAAGAGAGGATAGAAAATCAAGGGATTTAGAGTGAAAGATATAGGTACTGAATCAGCTCACAAATGGAGTTTTCACCCCTGAGTAAATAAACTCCGTGTTCTCAGTTTTCCCATTTCACCCTTGTGGATTTTATTCGTAGACCCTCCTGGTTTTACAGTTCACGTTTATATCGAGTTGTTCGATTCGTTCTGGGCGGAGCGTGAGCTTGACCATTGACCAGCGCGCAAACTCAAATTCAAGCCCCACCTTTCACAGGTTCGTAACACCTTTTTTTTAAGTTACTACGTAGCTGCAGGGTTCATTTGAGGGGAAAGAGCCTCTGGAGAATGGGGTGAGAATCTTAAGGGTGGAATGGGGAGGCGCGTCGAACGTTGACGTCGGATACGAGGACACGGCGCAGCATCCCATGAAGTGTAGATTGGAATTTGAAACGGTTCCCAAATGGTACATTGAATAAAAAAATGCATCACATACTACAAAAATATACTCAATTATTTCTTTCTCTTTTAGAACTAAGCAAATCGACAATTTCAAAAGACTTGTCTTGTAGACGGCAGAAAGTAAATAAAGCGAGGACGTGCATCCGGCACCTACTCTCGAGTAGTCTATTCTTCCGAAATCGAAGATTTAAATCTGCATGTAGACGTTAACATTGTGAAAGAAGCTTGGACATGAAAGATTGAAAAGAAAAAAAAGCATCGAGAAAAAGCAGAAAGCCGAGATTCGCGCATACGAATTGTAACCCTCGGAAGGGGTAAAAAAGGGGTAGAAAGAAGATAAGAGAGAAACAAGTAGTGAGAGGAGAGAGGAGACTCAATCTCAATGGACCTCGGGGTCCGTTATGTTCGCCTACGATTCAAAAGCGCTCGGTTAGAAACAAGAGACGCGCGACCGGTCGTTAGCGACAATGGGCTTTTGTTTTTTCGGGGGCAGATGTTGGTCCAAACCTCAGGCGAACCCGGCGTTAGGTACTGGTTCAACGTGTCAGGTTAGCCAACCACCAGAAGGTTCAGAAGGGGCGAAAAGAGGAGGCTCGTGTCTTTCCAAAGACACTAGCATCATTCAAATCATCGTTAGATTACAACAATTAAATTTCATCAAAACTCGTTATACTTAATAGTAATGTACATGTACTTTTCTTCTTTTCCGATTAATTGATCACACTCTGATCAAAATGTAATGATTTTGGGACTGAATTATACTCGTAATAGTTTGATTCTTCAGGAAACAATAATTTATATTATATGAAAAATACAATAAAGCAGAATGAAGAAAATGAATTCAAATGAGAAACGTAGGTAAAAAGTTTAAAGTTTTGTTTTTGTATCACCGTACTCAGAAAAAAATATTCTTCTATTCAAAAAGAAAAATATTAATTGGCTTTTAGTCAAAGAAAAGTTTCATTGATTCAAATGTTAATACTTTATTAAGCCTATTAAATGTAATCAAGTTAAAATCTGATGTGGCTACCCCACGTCAGTGCGTCATTAATTAATTAACACAATGAATTTTCCTTTGATTCAAACAAATTTCTATGGTTCAAACTTCAAAGGAATCGTTTTTTTGTTTTAATGAAAAATTTCCTTTAAATTAATATAATTTTCTTGATTTTTAAGTTATTTTTGGTTGAATGAAAAAACTTATGTTGCGAAGAAACAATTTCTTTAATTCCAGACAAATATTTTTCTGAGTGTATGCCTTTTGTGTCTTCCGGATTGTTTTGTTTTGGGATTAGGAGTTCTAATCCCAGAGAGATTATTTTAAAAGCAGATTATATTGATAATTTTTCTGATTACATATTCAGATAAAGCTTTTCATTAAGAACATAATTGCTGATAGGAATTTTTCTACCAGTTTCCTAATCTTGGATCTTTGACAAAATATACAAGATGAAGGAAAATAATAAGATGTATTGATAGAAGATTAATCAGAATAAGAAGTAGAGGTAAATGAAATAAAGATCCATTCTCGTGAATTAGGATCGAAGGATGAGTGGTGGAGTGGGTGAGGGTTATCCGCGTATAGATAACATAAAAATACAATATTGCCCCGTGATTGCTTACAAATTGGCCCATACATCCCTAATGCTTCGATCTCTATACCGGATGGATCTCGGTTATTGCTGGCAGTTGACTCAGTAATTTTCATCGACTGCCACGTAATCTATATATGTATTCCATATTTCTATAACATTCTGAACGATATATATTACAGATAAAGTACATATATGTATACATATATAATTATATATATATATATATACATATATATATATATATATCTACTGTATATATAGTATATATTATACACGAATCTCAGCAGGAAAACTATGTCAGGTCATTACCCCTCAAGATTAATTTCGTTCTTATCAACGAATCAGGATATTCTTGACTCTTCTATCGACTGAACCAAGAATACGAAATTGTGGTTCGCAATTATACAGTCTATGAATTTTAAAGTGGTTGCATTTTGTATAGAGGTTGGATTAAAGAAGGCTTTTTTATTAATCTTTGGAACATGATTTGTTATGAATCGTTTCAAATTAAAAATTTTCCACTGCAATGATTGCTCTTGTTGTTTACTGTTCACAATTTTCTCAAGGTACAATTACTAGACAAAAAATCCGTGTTTATATCTAGATTTCAAATCAAATTGGAGATATAAAGTAGAGACGCAATACTGAACTGCAACGCCTTAACATCACTCCACCTCTTTTTTCAAATTTTCTTTTAAAATTTGCCTTCACTCTTAAATTTGACTAGGACACGTAATTTGCAGATAGTCTTTGGCTTGAACGTGAACTAGTTTGCTGGAATACGTATCTCGAGGCAGTATTCTTGTTAGGACATACGTCCTGTCAAAACGTCCAGAGGACACATCGAAACAATTGAATTACGATCATCCCCAGGGCATGTCCCGACCGAAACCAATAATTCCATTATCCATTAGTATTGGGTCGCACCAATTTCCGTCGCCTCTAGCTCAAGAAGGTACGTGTAACACTCTAATACCCTTCGTAAAACGAGGATGGTGAGAAAATCATGAGACCTGGTTGGAAGGGTGGAAAGAGCAAAATGTGAAGGAGGAAACAAACAGATTCGCCGATTGATGGGAAGCTTATTGAGCAAGAAAGGTAAAGAGTAGAAGAAATAGTGACAAATAATAGAGCTGATCAAATTTTAAAGAATTAGTGAAGTTACGAAATTAGGAGTTAGGGCCAATACTGGCAATTATCAGATTAACCCCTTTAATTAATGCATTCATGAACGAAAATGTCAGAACAAATGAACAGTTATAATACTTTGAAAATTAGGATCGATTAAATAACACCCTCATTCAACTTCAACCTTTAAATTTATAAAGGATGAATAGAAATCAAAACACGTTCGAAAGAAGCTAGCTGAGAAAAATACCTTTCCGCGCCATAATCATGATTCCTGAAAAGCACGTTGTACAATCACTTAGCACTAAAGTCGTTTCCACAGGAACTGATGAATAAAACCCGAAAAAGAAGCATATTCCGTTAAAAACGAAAGAACGACGGTTTAAAAAAAATCGATTGAAGCAACCGAGTTTGCCTCAGCCTCACGTTATAAAAGGGATCTGGTTTGATCCATGCTCGGATGCTGACTGGAGATGCTGAGCGCGGTCTAAGGCCCCAACAGCAGGATACCAAATGAATAGAAAGGACCCTATCGCAAGAGTGGGGGGAAATTTTTATAGAGTCCCTACTTTTTTCAACCCCCTCGGACGAAGCCCGTGAGTGAGCATTTTTTTGAATTAACCCTCCGAGGTCTCTGCTGCTCTGCCTCGGCCAAACAGATCTGGACACAAAGGATTCAAAATGGCGCTCTCTAAACCTTTTTTAGAGAATGCATTACTCCGCGCGACATCAGAAGGTCGCACATGCAATGAAAAAAGTTGGCCGCACAAAAAACGGACCTGTTTTATATCAAAGGGGTGGCTACCATTCCAATGGAGCATCGACCTTTTTTCATTGAAAAGGAGAAAGGTTTTGGCTCCGAGGAGAGGAGAAAATTATTGTTTATGATTAGGTAAATTTTGATAAATTATTGCATGAATAAATTGAAATGGATTCAGGTATAAAGTTGAGGGAATTCGTAATGTGAGCTAAAGAATTGCAAATCTGCTGGGATGCAGAACTCTTTAGGGATTTGTGTACTTTTGATTGGCGTCATTGTCAGAGTAAAGGTTGCACCAGATATAAAAGAAGGTTACCGGTTTTTAGTGTCGATGATGAAATTTATTACTACTTTTATAATATTTAAGAAGGTTGGTGAAAACTCGTATTTGAAATCGGCAAAAAGATACAGTATTACTTTTAAAAACGTTTTTGAATACTTCCAAATCTCAATTCTAACATTTTCAACGTTCTAAATTTCTTTATTTTCGAATGGTTACAAGTATAAAATGTTCAATTTCAAACTATTCAATAACAAATTCTTCCGCATTAAAATTGCTTAAATTTATAGAAAATTCAATTAGAATTGTACAATTAATTGTATATCCAAGCATAATTGATATTGCTACTATTTAGTTTTAAACTTCTTTGAACGTAGTTTGATTAATAGATTAATAGATAATTTAGAATTATTGAAAAATTTAAAGTTGTTGAGAAATATGCAATGGAAGTTGAAGGTTTGCATTTTCAAAAGATAATAAATTGTGCACTTTCAATTTGTGTATTTTCGTGTTGTTTAAAAGTTTCAAATTAGTGATTTTTAAACGTTTACATTTCCAATTACTTTATGTAAAATTATATTGATTCTAACCGTTTTAAATTACTGAGGGCTTCGGGACGACTAAAAACAATCCTTGAATAGAAAATTTCATACAACAAAATTTTCGAAATAGAAATTCGCGTCATCAAAAACTTCTCGAGAATACAAAATTCATGACATTGCGGAAATACCTGACAGTAAAGGCCAATTATAAATTATCTGGTACTAGAAAATTTCCCAATCTGAGCACTAAAAAAAATGTTTTTATGAATATAATAATTTATATATATAATATATATATATATATATATATATATATAATTTATGAAAATAATAATTCCGTTGTTTAAACAGCAATAATTAAAAAATACTTCATACTTTTTCAAAACAATTTTTTTAATAGTTTGGATTCGGGAATTTTCTCTTTCAAAAATTGTTCCTTCGGGAATATAATGTTTTCCGATTTCAAATCGTCTTAGCTATTTAATTTTGAATATAGATCAACTACTTTTGAAAAATTCCAACTTAATATAAATTCTTAAAAATTGAAATTTTTTGTGTTAAGCTGTAAGTGGTTATTGAGAAAAGAAAAAGGTGAATGTCCGTGAGAAAATCTAGAGAGTATCAGTTTCGCATCTGGGAGGAAAATAAGAAAAGAGAAAAATAGGAGCGTGAAGTGTCAGTGAGAAGGTGTCAGAGGTAACGGGTGGCCCCGGCCGTAGCGGAATTTCTTCGAACAAACGGGTGAAATCAGTGACCACTGGGAACTGACTGACGGAAGCGTCGACCGGCCCAGAAAAATAGTCTCCCATTCGCTGTTAGTTATGAAAAATATGAAATCTGGTTCTCACGGATTCTGAATGGAGGCCGTTTCACATGCGTATCGTGGGAGGATCTAGTCGGTCCTTTGTGTGGCAGGACATTGTCCATTGAGAACGACCAAACAGGTCCTAGAGTTGACCTGTCCCTCCTTTCAGCTCGGCTTTTCAAAAAAAAAACCCTTTCGTGATTTTTGATCAAAATAAATCATGTGAGTACAGTTATGTGGTCCAGGTGGTGCGACTGGTACGCGAAATCCTACAACCGCATCCTTGTTTATTTTTATCGTCTCTTTACATCTGTCCACTTTTTTCTTTCGTGCGTTTTCATTCCAATTGATCGCTGGTGATGATTGCTCACTTTTTATCGATACTTAAATACGATTTATGTCTTATTTTCATCTTTAAGGATTTTATTTCTTTTTTTTGGCGTATATATATATTCTTTTTTGATATACGAGAGCGATTTTTATATCGCTGAACTGAATTTTTTAATGATGTATTTTTTGAAAGGCCTGGACAAGAGTGCATTTCTGACAATAAGCAATAAATAAAATGTTGGAACCGGACCGTTAAAGGCGCAGTGAATCGCGAAGCGAGCGGTATTGTGTTGTCCAGCATCAGCGCGCACATCAGTTAATTAGAAACTTGTATGGTCGGGGTTGTTACATTATTCAAAACCTCCGGTCCCCGCGAAACTCACTCGTGATCGCCTAGCAAAACACAGTAAATACAAACTTTTGACAAACCGCAACAACGTAAAGTGCCGAACCGTATATAGCTTGTGAAATAATTAACGAATTCAAATTTTTCCGCTTGACGAAGCGAGCACCTGGGAAGCCACAGTAGTTGCACAATAGTTGCAGAAACCTCATCTTTTACAGAAAAAGGTTCATGTGAATAAAAAATTCCCACTGTTTACATATCACTTCGAAATTAATGTTTATTTTTTATTAATTTGAAATTGAAAATTCTGTACAATAAATTTTAAATAAAAAGTGATCTTAGTTTTTCGTCACATACATATGCAGGTTCGTCAAGATAAGCGTGAATTCAAAAGGATGTCCATTTTTATTCGTGGTAGTTGCATTGAGCTGGTGACAGGGGTGTAGTAGTAGGTATATAGTTGGCGCCCGCCACGCTTGGGCAGGTTTGAATTCTGCCCTAAAATCCGTATACTTTTTAGGGGTCGTTGACTACTTTTCTTCCAAAATGTCACAAAATTTATTCCGTCCGATAAACTCCCAATAAGTAAATTTCACAGTGGCGAGATAAAAATGATTAAATTTTATGCTTTTCGACAGTAATCGAAATTCCAACATCTTTATTATTTCAAATGACAAACTAAAGCCGAGTATTGCCTTCCGGCAGAATATACCAGATTTGAATTTTCTCAAGCAATATATTTTATCTTTAACGTGTAACCCAGTAGCCACTGATACTTCTGTATGCGCTGATAGCAATAGCAATTTTGGCATATAATTTCTACAAAAGTCACCTGATGATAAATATCTAAGGTCGAAGGTAGCCCTCAGAAAAGTTGCGTATTTATTGTTTAAACCATTTTTTCAACAAGTAAATTATTTGAGGAGTAAGCGAACTAAACGTGATAAATCCACATAACGTAATTTCTCAATATTTAAGGAGATATTGTAGCTTAAAATCCATTGATAAAAATTAAATTTGAAATGGGCTATTAAAATCTGTCAGGCTGTTCAACACATGAAATCCAAAAAATCTTTCTACTTTGATACAGTTTTGAAGATATGAAAGAAATGAAAATGAAAACTATTAACTTTTTTATCAAGCAAAGGCATATATTACACATTATTCATATTATCATGATGTAAATTTACAATTTCTTGTTGGCATATGAAATGAGAAGATAACTTTATGCATGATTACTATATTTTCAATTTCAGAAATAGAATTCCAAAAAATTTCAAGTTTTGTACAATTACATATTATAAAAGAAATATTGAAAAGTATTTATGAATTATGCGAAGTTTTTACTGGTTTAACAAGTTATACCTATTTATACGTAATGAATCTGTAATTGGAAATTAAAAGTTTTCTAAAAATTCATTTTATTTTATTGATACACGTGCAAATCGAAAATATTATTTTTTCCAACTTATGTTTGGATTTATCACTTCTTATTCGTTTACTCCTCATTTATGGAAAAAAATCTGTAAAATATTTTTCAGAAAGCTTTAACCAAGGCAAGAATTTTTTTATTTCACACTTTTTTTGTACAATTACCCATTTGAAAGTTATAGCGTTATAAACAATTGAATTTGCACCAAAATTGGCATATTTGCGGATATTTATCTCTGCACATGTCGGACCTGAAAATTTTGAAAAAAGAAAAAATGCATTTCAAGACACGTACTCCACACAGGAGAACGAAATTTTCTTATCGAAATAGAACTCTTCATTTTCATATAGAATTAATCAATTATACCTATATAGAATTTATTATACAGAATATTGCACTATAACTTGCAAGCGGTTGATTGTACAAAAAAGTTCAAAATATCTTAGTTCAAGATATCTTAGTTCAAAATACTGAAAAATATTTTACAGAATTTTTGTTTCCATAAATAATTCATTTGATTAAAATATTTGCTTAAACAATAAATGAACAATTTTTCGAAAGGCTGCCTATCACTAAGTAAAAAGAGTGAGTTAACACATGAAGTTAGCTGATAAGCCTTTTTATTCGTCATCTGATTGGCTGTCGAGTCACGTGATCGTTAATGCTACTCATAGCCAGCGAAATTCAAATTGTCATTCGTTTCTTTTTTTGTTACTATTTACTTAGTGACTAAAATTAAAAGTTGAAATATTTCTAAGCTGTACAGAATTTTTCATTGTTAATCACAAAAAAATCTGCGTTCTTATGTTTCCAGTTTTATTTCTAAAATATTATACATCAGACTCAGGTACCTTTCACACAATTTCAGATCAGTAGATTGCATGCAGAAAGTCCACAAGAGTGTAAGAGATGGAGAACAGTCTGTCCTTTTCGTTCCTGTGGGCAATCTACATGCAATTTGCTGATCTGCAATCGTGTGAAAGTGCCCTTAATAATAAATAATTCAAAATCATTTGTCATGCGTATTTAACTTAGGGTGAGTGAGATGGTTATGTTCTTTTCCCTAATTGATCGTGATTTTCCCTAGAGGTTGGTGATTGGCCGTTCTCTTTGGCGCTCAGTAATTGGTCAAAAGCGAAAACTATCACGTGATCATCATGAATTTCATCTGTCGGAGGAGTGAGGACAGGCGATCGCGCAATGGCGCCCGGTGAAATACATGGTCTGCGGTCTACTTGCAGTACTTAAAACAGTTAAATTTTCAAAGAGGGGAGTTCAAAAAAATTAATTTTTAACAAAGTTGTTCAATTTTCAACCAACTAGTTGAATATTCAAAACAAAAAGATGAATTCTTAACAAAATAATTCAATTTTCAACCAAAGATATGAATTTTGAACTAAAATAATATATCTGCAACAAAAAAAAAAGTAATTTTTAACTCATTAAACCAACTTTCAATCAAGTAGTTCAACCAAAAAAGATGAATTCTCAACGAATAATGTCATATTCGATATTTCACCCAAGAAATATCTTTTCTTAAATAATCATTCGATCTCGAGTGTTTCCACTTTATTTTTATTTATATTTATATGGTGCTCATTTCACGAGCACTTTGCTTCCCGTTAGCAAATGTATTTGCTTCTTCATAGTGGAAGCATTTTTGATGTTTTAAATGATAGACAAACTAAAGTTTTAATTTTGGTCAATTCAAGAATAAAAATTTACAAAAAAAATATAAAATTACAAAATAATACAAACAATTTTTGAAATACAGAGACAAATCAGACAAATCAAATTTTGTATTCGAAATGATAATTTTTCGAGCTGGAAAAGGGAAAGAAGAAATTCTGTCAAATTCAAATCAGACAAATTAAAAAGAGGGAGCATTTGTAAATTTTGATATAATAGACAAACTAAAGTTTTCATTTTGATCAATTTAAGAATAGAAGTTTACGAAAAATACAAAATAATACAAGCAATTTTTAAATACAATAAAAACCCAGACAAATGGAATTTTGTATTTGAAATGGTAATGTTTCGAGCTGGAAAAGGGAAGGGGAAATTCTGACAAATTCAAGTCAGACAGGTTAAAAAGAAAAAGCATTTTTTATTTTTTAAATAATAGACAAACTAAATTTTTCCTTTTGGTCAATTTAAGAATCGAAATTTACAAATAAAACTATGAAATTACAAAATAATACAAAAAAGTGTAAAAATAAAATGTCAAATCAGACAAATCAAATTTCGTATTTAAAATGGTAATTTTTCGAGCTGGAAAAGGGAAAGGGAAAATTCTGACAAATTCAAGTCAGACAAATTAAAAAGAGAAAGAATTTTTGATTCTTTTTTTTAAATAATAGTCAAATTAAAGTTTTCATTTTGGTCAATTTAAGAATAGAAATTTACAAAAAAATATAAAGTTATAAAGTAATACAAAAAAGTTTAAAAATAAAATGTCAAATCAGACAAATCAAATTTTGTATTTAAAATGATAATTTTTCGAGCTGGAAAAGGGAAGGGAAAAATTCTGTCGCACCCTATCCCTTTCCCAGTTTTATGCTAAGTTAAGTTAAGAGTTAAGTTTTCAATTAAAAAAATTATCTTTCAACCGATAGGTTGAAAAAAAGGCATGAAAACATTGGTGACTATCAGAATACTATTACAATCCCTGTAGTCTCTGTCAGAATTATTTAATTTGAAAATTTTTAATCAGAGCTTCTTTTCTGTTCATACATCAAGTTTGATGTATGTTGATGAAAAAAGTTCTTCTGTTTAAAATAGATGTTTCAAATATTGCGAATGACTATAACTTCCCTACTCTTCAGTAAAGTGTATTAATATTATAGGTCAATCGATTTGCATCGAATGAAGGAGTCTTTTCCGTTATTGCATGAATTTCGAATTATGTGAATGAAAGAAATTTTAGTATAAAGAATCGTTTTTTCAAATATTATGCATTGCCATAGCTTCCTTGCTGTTCAATAAAATGTGTCAATATTATAAGTTAATCGATTCATCTCGAATCAAAACATCTTTTCTATTCTCACATCAACTTTAAATTATGAGAACGAAAAAAATTTTTACCATAAAAATCTATTTTAAATATAATATAAAGGACGATAACTTCCTAACTCTTCAATAAAATGTATCAATATTATAGGTTAATCGATTCGTCTCGAATCAGCACATCTTTTCCATTCTCGCATCAACTTTAAATTAATAGAACGAAAAAAATTTTTACTATAAAAATCTATTTCAAATATAATATAAATGACCATAACTTTCTTACTCTTAAATAAAATGTATTAATATTACAGGACAATCGATTCGTCTCGAACCAGAGAATCTTTTATATTCTTGCATCAACTTTCAATTATGTTAACGAAAAAAGTTTTACTATAAAAGACCGATTTTTACAATATTATTATGTGCTTCAAAAAATGCAATGAATATTTTTAGAAATCCTTCTGTCAGTTTCAAGATATTAGTGGTGAAAATAAGCCCTCCAAATTTCATCAATTTATCTGCAACCGTTTTCAAGTTATCGTGTTCACAAAAAGTGTGTCATCCACACAAACATCACACACACACACACACACACACACGCATCCGGGCAATTGCTTAAAACATTGTATTAGACTTTTTTGAGTCGATGAAGGTTTAATTAAATGAATTAAAATTTTTTGGAAAATGTTACCATTACAAAGCTTCCTCTGTGAGGAAGCAGAAATTGTAAAATCTGTTCCAAGTCTCTTACCTAAAATATGAAACTTGAATAATGTAGATTTTGATGGAAAATTTTTGTAAAAAAAGTTATATGTGCATAAGTGAAGGTCTTTGCAATGGAACAAGATTGCTCATTCTAGATATGAATGACCATGTATTGCGATGCCAAATTTTAACAGGAAGTAAAATTGGCGAAATTGCTTACTTAAGTCGAATAACGTTGAACTGTGAAAACACATACACTTTCTCTTTCAGAAGAAGACAGTTCCCCATCAAATTAGCATTTGCCATGACTAGAAATAAGTCTCAAGGCCAAACTTTTGATGTGATTGGAATCGATTTAAGAAAAGATGTTTCCCACCATGGGCAATTGTATGTTGCATTTTCAACAGTTCGCTCATGGCAATCATTAAAAATTTACATTGATCGTAAAAAAATTCAAAACGAAAGTAGAATAAAAAATTACGTATAACAGGAGATATTTTCGTAATCAAAAATTTTTAGATAATTATATAGAATTCACAAATTTTTTAGAATTATTTGATATGCACTCAAATAGAAAATTTTATTATTGTTGATTGATCCGGCTATTGTTATAATTATATTTAAAAAATTGTGTATTCATATATATATAGCTTTGAAATGTCATTCTTCATGCATTTCTGGTAGAGAATTTTTGCTATATAATTTAAATATATGTGTTTCAACAGCATTGTATGTACATATACACGCACAGTGAAAAGCAGTTATTGTTCTTTTAAAAATCTAAGAAAAATACTACGAATTATGATTGAATTAAAATATTCAAATCTCAATCTGAACTACCCGTGCAGAAATCGCCATATATATTACCGATTACCGACTAGGGCCTGATCCGATGTGTACTATCTGGTCCCGATAGGAAGAATTCTGTGGCCCTGACTCGTACCAGACCGGGCTATGTACTGTGACGTCATATAGCCTCTTCGCAGCGCCATCTTGACCCATATGCACTAGATGTAATATAACCACGAACATAACCTTAATTTTTGTTTTCCTTCATGGTGTTGTGTTGCAAATGTGCTGAGAGTGATCGTCCGTATAATATATTTTTAACACATTAATAATAAATGCCAAAATTGAGGAGCACACCGCGAGTTCGCAAGCATCGTGCCATCAGCAAAATTCCGTATTTACGCGATGAAAATGAAAGCAACGAAGGTAAGTCTTTTATGGTATTACATTTTTTTTATGGTATTATTAAATTTCATGGCATATTTAATTGTATTGTACTGGATCCAAGTTCTAACCTAAATATTCGATTTCCTCATTTTAGTCAAAAAAATTATTATTGGATATTTCTTCGCTCGGTAGCGCTTTTTTGTAAAACAAGTAGTTGCAATTTGGAGGTTATATTTTGAATTCTACGTTTGAAGTTATGCATGTTATCGCTCCAGTGGCGGCATAAGGGGTAATATTTGTGGATTAAAATGTGGAAATGTAATTTTGAGATCAGATTGTATTAATAATGTAAAACAGTTTCAGATGTTGATGTTGATGCAGATGATGAGGAAGAAATTAATGATGATGTGAATCGTGAAGAGGAAATGCTGTCCCACATAAGTCTAGACATTTTGTTACGATTTGTTACGGTAGGAAAATTCTTCTTTTTGGGTTAAAAATTCAACTGTTTTTGTATAATATTAACCTTTTGTTTAAAATTCATATTTTGTTGCTGATAAGTCAACAGAAATATCTTTTGGATGAAAAATATTTTTTCTGAAAATTTGTCTTTTTAATTTAAAAATGCATATTTTTTTAGTAGAAATATTGCAACTGTTTTGTTGAAAATTCAACTATTTTCCAGAAAATTTACTTTTTGTTTAAGATTTGTATTTTTCTGTAGAGAAGTCTATTGAAATCCTTTTGGATGAAAATGCAACTCTTTTTTTTTAAATTTGTCTTTTTGATTAAAAAATTCACCTGTTTCAGTAGAATTTTCATTTTCCTCGGACAATGCAACTGTTTGGTTGAAATTTAACAATTTTGTTAAAAAGTCATACTTTTTGGTTGAAAATTCAGTTATTTTTTTAAAGTTTTTTTTAATGCAACTATTTTAAAAGAAATATTTCATCTTTCTTGAATAAAAATGCAACTGTTCTGTTGAAAATTCATCTCTTTTTTGAAAATTTGTTTTTCTGATTTAAAAATTCACCTGCTTTAGCAGAAATTACATCTTTTTTGGATAACAGTGCAACTGTTTGGTTTGAAATTCAACAATTTTGTTGAAAAGTCATACTTTTTGCTTAAAAATTCTGCTGTTTCATTGAAAATTTAACTATTTTGTAGAAAATTTACTTTGTGGTTAAATTTAATATTTTGGCGTTGAGAAGAAAACTGAAATCTTTTCTGGATGAAAATTCAAGTATTAAAAAAAAATCTTTTTTTTAATTAATAATTCATCTGTTTTAAGAGAA
>CAKNXH010062060.1:374018-391413 GCA_932178445.1 Andricus quercusramuli | reverse complement strand
TGGAAATAAAACTATTCCGTTGAAAATTCATCTCTTTTGGTTGAAAAATTCATCTTTTTGGATGGAAAATTCAATTTTGTTCGTTCAAACTTATTTTTTGTTAAAAAATTAATATTTTGATCTTGAAAAGTCAACTGGAATCATTTCTGGATGAAAATTCAACTATTTTTTTAAATTTTGTTTTCTTTTTAATCCTAAAATTCTAATCCTAATCTTAAAAAATCCGCTTTGGTAGAAATTTCTTTTTTTTTTAATGAAAATACAACTTTTTGGTTAAAAAATATTCTTCTTTGCTGAAAATTTCATTATTTTGTTGAACATTTTTATGGCAGAAAAGACATTTTTCTGTTTAAAATAAAATAATAAATTTCAAAATTTTTAATTTGTATCTGAAACACTGTTTTATTCCGTTTATAAAAGCTTCTATGTTGAAAGTATTCCAAGATTAAAGTTCTGGTATTTGAATATTAATGATAAAGAAAAATGAAAAATTAGATAAGGAAAGATAAGGGAATTTTGTAAATGAAGTTTTCGAGCCCCCTGCCTAATTCTAATAGCAATAACTATAGTAAAACATTCTCGGAAACTAAAATTTAGGTAGGGGGGGAGGGTAGAAATATTTTGTTACAGTTTGTTACAGGACGGGGGAGGGGGTCTCAATGAGGGCCTATAATCCGTTACGTAATTTAAGTACGGCCCCTATTCGGAAGCAGAGGTCCAAATAAACATTTTTCATTATTTTTGAGGTGTATTCAAAATAAAGCTCAATTCTATTAATTTGGCTTTTCATTTAATATTGGGTTATAATTATTTTGAAGGGTTTTAATTCCTTATAAAAAAGTAAATAATGTGGCTAGACTCGGGTAATTAATAGGGGCCAGACCGGGGACAGATCGGGCGTTTGACCGGGCCCCCAGACATGGCTCCAAGGCGGCCACGTGTTTCATGATGAGTCTGGCCCTGACTCGATTTCCCCATCAGGGCCCGAAATGAACGAGTCTGGGCCCGGTCGGGGCCACGGCGAAATTTCTGCACGGGTAGATCTCCGCGCGCCGGGCGCGCGGATGTTCTAGTGATACTTATTTCTCGAGATTTTAAGTTAAACTAAATTTACCCTCTATACCTCTCGGTGCATACAGTAGTATTAGTGGCGACTGGATTAGTAAAGGATAATCTTTGTGACTATTGGCAGTTATGTTTAATCTCTATATGTGTATCCTTCCGCCCCTCCACCTGGAAAGGGCGGTGAGTGTAATCGAACTCTCATTTGAATTCCAAAGAATCTATGATGAATTCACAGAAAAAAACAAAACAATAATTTAAAAAAAAAACTCCCAAATCCTTTAAACGATTTGTTGAGCCATATATAGAACACAAGAATGTAAAAACAGTTATATTAAAGTGGAAGTTTGTTATATCAGTTTTGTGGTTATGCATACACGATTTAAAACAAGTAAGTTATATATACTCATTGTTTTCCACGTTTGTGCAATAATTATAAAGCACCTGCCTTGTCCATTGCAGAATTACTTTAATGATACAATATCACAGATATTTTGAGATAAACGAAATAAATGTTCTGCTTTTAAATAACAACTTATACATCTCTATGTAAATCGCATTGGTAAATAATGTAAAATGCTCATTTTCGGTTAAACTACTTATTAGGTCTTCTTATGTCTATTCTCCGTACCTATATTACTTTGATCTATAAAGTGAAGTTTAATGATAGTGTATACTTGTGTAATAAAACCACAGAATCGGCTTTTAACTTCATGAAGAGTCATGGTCACTCTTCGACTGTCCCGAAGAATAAGTCACTAACAAAGTTTTCTGTATACGGAGTGTATCAACTATGTTTTACTTCGCTATTGTGTGGTATCTCTATGTATTTTTAAATGGAGATACGACACGCTAGCCAAGCATAATGTAGTTAATACGCTCTGTTTTCGGTAAAATTAGTAAGTGACTTATTCTTCGGGACAGTCGTCTTAAGAGCTGACAAACGACTCTCGATGTGAGTATTAAAAAATCACCTTCCCAACATAGGTAACAGTAGTAAAATTACCCGATATTAAAAGGTAAAGATTTACCGTATAGGGTACTCATATCATTTTTTCTGGAGCTAATCTTTACTCCGGAATCCCGGTGAAGATTACTCTTAGTTTTTTTTTTTCGTATTCTAAAGAATTTAAGGTTAATTCCAACAAATTTAAAAATTCATCTCCGGCAAACTATGCCGGAATAGAAAATTAAAGAATGCGCCTATTTTGCCCAACTTATCACAGCAAAAACAGAAGTGAATATTTGTTGCGGGTAATTTTCAATTAGATAAAGTTCAATTTTTTCGCATGGAAACAAAACAAGATTCAATAGAGTTGACATGGTAACCATTTCCCATGTGATGGATAAATTTTACCACGTGAAGTTAATTTTTCTTCCATGAAAATAATACTCTGAAATCGCTGTAAAGATTACATTTTGTTTTTTCTGTGATTGCATTGATGGTAGATAGCGGATATCCCGAGTTTTCGTGGTTATATACCTCAGCTGGCGAAATAATAGGGGAGTGCAGTTCCTTTTCGCCCTCCTACATAATAATCCTGCGATTCTTGTGTGCATGCATAAAGCTAAACAAATATTGTTTAGTGAAAGTATGGAAAAGATGACAAAAATCGGTGATAATTTAATATTTAACCTAAACATTTTCAAATACAAAAAAGTCGTCCCTCTCTTTGCGAAACATCCCACCGCGTTAAATTTTTTGTTCATCTTCCGCACCACGAATTGAGACCCCCCACGAATCGGGCACGCCATTGCAATCGCCATTGGTCCGCATTCGAACAATTAAAGCTCCTCCTAGCAACATGCCTCACAATTGTCAATTAACTTTTTTTTTAACCGTCCTGTTGCGCTATTCTTTACTCAGGGACCAATCAAAATTGAAGTGTTTGACTCACTGCGGGGGAAATGAGGGGTACCAGTGACGTACCCTCTTTCTTTTTTTGTCTGGCTCTTTCCGGGTCACTATCGTAACAGCAGGACGTGATTTCTTGAACCGAGCCTTGGAAAGACTCGCTTTCGTCTTGCGATTCTAGCATCGGACGTTAAAGCAAATATCCTGCGACCAGCCCGATCGCGTTGAAAATCGCCACTTCCACTTCCGCCACTCTACACTTTGCCCTGTATAGCTATTCGATTGTTTGTAGTATTTACCGATAATTTGTTTCGAATGACTTGGGAAATTTAAAGAGAGACTTTCAGAGAAAGCTTTTTTTTTTAGGTGAATATATCAAAGTATTTTGCAAAATTGAGAATGTATTTCCCTCTTCTAAAGTTGGTTGAAAATCATCCGACAGTACTATTATTTACATTTTCAATGTATACTTTCTAATTCTTAAATTTCAAATACAAAAAGAAAAAAATCTCAGATATCAAGCACTAACATTTGGTCTAACGAGAAAGAAAGTTTTCCAAAATGATCAAGGGTTCAAAAAAATGATAGAGCTAATGTTTTCACTTTTCAAACTTATTATAATGAAATAAGCTTGTAAAATCAATAAATTTGTTTTATAATTGTTTTACGAACGAAATTTATTTCCAAAATTGATAAGGAATGAATAAGTATATAGAAAAATTCACTGATTTTCCTGTTCATTAATAATTGAGGCATTGTGATTTTAAGAACTAAAAACAATAAATTTATTAAAGATAACAATCTCAAATATTATTGGGTCAGAATGAAAGAGTTTTGAATTTTAAAGCCTGCCAATTTTATATTTTGGAAATAGAAACATGCAAAATTTAGTAATTTGAAAAGGCACTAAACATAAATCAGCAAAACTGTTACATTCAAGAGTGGAAAGTTTTAACTACAATTATGTAAGATCAAACAATTGCAAATAGAATAAAAGCTAAAAATTCTCACCTTTAAAGCATTAATTAAAAAAGATTTTAAATTAACTGATTTATATTAAATGTAAATTCTTAAAAATTTATCAATCTCCAATTAAAGCGCTTAGAGTCGAATTTTTGTTACTTGAAATAATAGCTAATGACAAAAAACGGTTAGCCCCTAAAAATGAAGCAATTTTTATTACATATACTAAAGATATGAAGAATTTAATCATTTCTCTGAAGCGAAACTTGATAATTTATGCCTGGCAGGTTAACAAATAGAATAATCATTAACATCGTCCAAATTTCGAAATTTTCAAAATTAAAGCTTTATCAAAATTAAAAAATTTCAAAGCTGCTGATTTTGAAAACGTTTAATGTTAAAAAATTAAATATATTAAGCGTTTAAAATTGAATGTTTCTTATGCAATACCTGAAAAATATCCAATTTTAAATTTGAGATGTAAGAGTGCTTTCCTACGTATTTTTGTGTGCTGAATTCGAATCTGGCTTCAGAATTTGCCTTGAGCGCCGGATTTTTGAGATAAATGGAGTTGAGCACCACGAAATAAGCGCGTTTTGAGAAATTTTTGTATAATCTCATTACAACAACCTGACGTAAAAGAACCTTTATAAAAGTCTTAAGTTATAGTCCATACTTTGCACTTCGAAGGAATTGTAAAAGATATTTATGTAAAAACTATTTGTAAGTACTGTCACTGTTTGTTACGAGTTACGAATACTCTAAGCATCCGCAGGTATTTCACCCTAAATCCAAATTCACGTACATTTTTACATTGACTGCCTAAACACGTATTTCGGGGGGCTTCAACTTTATTTTCTTCAAACACCTGATGTGTTACGCAAATAATGCGACCAGATTCGATTCATTGTAAAAAATTACGTAGGAAACCACACCTATCTCTCAGTAGGGGAACCAACGTCATCCCGGTTTTTTAGTCATCAGCCACGGACTAAGTCACGTCCCTGATAACTGAAAGATATCCTGAATTTAATACGATGCTTGAAATCTTTTGCGACAATGCTGTAGTTCCTCACACAGCGGTTGAGAGCATTTATGGCGACGTTAGTCGTCTTGGATTCTTTTAAGACAATTTCTCTATAATCTAGAGAAATAGTATTTTTTTTAAATCGGAAATTTCATTTTCCTCTTAGGCTTGAATATATCCAAGGCTTTTTTGTTGAAGTTGGATTTTGAATAATCTACACGGGTCTGTCCCGGAATATATCATAAGTCACGGACAAATTTTTGAAATGCAATCAAGTGATCCGATATTGGGCAAAGCGTGGGTTGTTACCCCATTATCCAAGGATTGGGTTGTAACCAAGTGCATGATAGGGGACCTACAGCTTAAGATGGGATCCGAATGTAAAAGTACATAGAAACATTTCCAGATGTACCGACTCAGGGATCTAACCCCAGACTGATAAATAATAATAATAATATGATATACCGGGACAACCCCGTGCATACTATTCGAATAAACAAAAAATCCAACTCTAACCAAAAATGCCTTCGACATATTGGGCAATAACCATCTTAAGCCTGAGAGAAAAAAATGATAATATAATAATAATAATCATGATGGTAGCTCTGAAGGAAGCATCCAGAGGCGTCTGTTGTCACCTCCAACGTTCGCGGCCGCTGTATATGGATGATAGCGGTAAAGTACGAACTCCACACTACACTATGCTCCTAATTTTGTGCCTACAACATCATCGCAGAAGATTTCAGACATCGTATTATATTCACTTATAACATCCTCATCTCATCAGTCAATTGACTTAGTCCGTGAATATGATAAAAAAAACGGGTTCACCCGAGAACAAGATTTAAAAGAAACATAATAATCCTAACAGATGACCCTCGGTGGCTCAGTTGGTTAGACACTCGGACTTCACCTTAGAGGTTCCCCCCAGCATGCACTTGACTGCAACCCAGTCCGTGAATGATGGGGTAAAAACAAGGCTTTGCCCAATATGCCAAGGTACACGCTTTTATCAGATCACTTGATTGCATTACAATAATGCGTCCGCGACTGATAATATATACCGGGAGAGCCCCGTGCATACTATTCACAAAATAAAAAAAACCAACTCTAACCAAAAAATGCCTTCGACATATTGGGTTGTAATCACCTTAAGCCTGAGACATTAATTAAATCATAACAGCTGATAAATACACCTCATCTAGTAAGTAGGTTCCCTTCAGAGTATATCCGAACCAAGCGCTGCTTAATTTCAGTGATCCAACACACAAGAATGTGTCCAATCAGACCAAAATGTTCACACCAGTAATCTGTAAAACTGCTTTATCGTTGAATACTACTACCCTGATTGGCAACTACAACAAGTATGTAAAATGTTATGGGTTCAAAGCTTGCACGGTTATTTGTTAGTAGAAACTGGAATAGTGTGATAATTTCAAAGGCAATTTAAATTGAAAAATTGTGCATATATTTTTTTATAAGCTTCCACACATATAAATAAATTATACGCACATTCGACAAATTTAGCTATTTTTTATTAACACCCTAATAAAGCTTTGTACTGAAAATGAGTCAGTGAACTCGAAATATTTAATGACGCTCAAAAGCTTTCTCAAGGCCGTAGTATTATACAGTGCCTTTTTGCTCTTTTTAATTAAGTATTTCCGGTACTGGCACGTTCTCATACAAGAATCCGAGTCGAGTTTCCTGCACGCACGTACGGGTGAAAATTCTAACCTCGAATTCGTCGCCGAGAAGAGGGAAACTAATCTAAAAGCACTGTAAGGTCTCCCTGTTCCCCTGAACTTGGGGCTCCAACATCATGTATTTATAGAAGTCCGAACGCCAAAACTTGTGTATACCTATGTGGTTTATATCTTTGCGACGCTTGGGTATTAGCCTTATAACTAGTTCAAACAAAACCGTTTTAAACAACCCTTATTTCTGTTTAAAATATTCTACAAAAGATCTGGTATTATTTAAAATTATTCTGCAAACCAGGGTAATGCTATCACATTTGTCGAAACTGGAAATCTTCTTGCACAAAATTCAAATTTTGAAATTAAACTTACTAAATACTAAACTACCATACAATTTTAAAGTATTTGTCTGATATTCGCGCAAATAAAAAAAATTATACCAGCATTATACCAGCAGCTGAAGAAAATAAATATAAAAAGTTCTGACAAAACCTGATTTGAACAAAATGATTTTTTTATCTTAGATAAGAAATTTGATATCTTTAGAATAAAGTAAATCATCTCATCTATCAGATGGATCTGAAAAGGCTCTAATTTTTTGCCTACTTTGTAGCGAGTGCACCTGAAATGTATAAAAAAGGAGATGGACATTCGAGGGTCAAAGAACGATGGGGACGAAAGACACTGACATGCCTGGCATGGTTTGGGCTTGGAGGAATATATATTTGGGGTGGGCTTGAACATTTAGACTATTTAGAGAGTAGCTATCAGGTTGGACACCTTACAGCTTAAGGCCTTACGGAAAGTGACCCTTGGTCAGGTAAAGAGCCGACCCTACCGACAAGTGAACGGGCGACAAAGCGTATAATACGAGCAGATTATTACTCGAAAGGCGTTCTCACCTTGGAAGGAGGGTCTTGGACAATAGTGGACAATAGGTCTCGAAACCGAGACTGCAAACAACATAAATTTTCCAACACTTCCCCTGCACTGGTGAATCTTCCCTTCTGTGGATAATCTTTGTATCCTCACATTTACTAGCTTAGCTTTAGAAACAGGAAAGAAACTCCCAAAATATTTAGCCACTTCGAGAGCCACTTATACTGTAACTTATACATATACGTCCATTCAAGTGTTCGGACGAATAGTATTGTCCGATCTTAAATTTGCAGTACCTCAAGTTGTTAGTTCAATTTTATAAATCCAAAATTCAAGACAGAGTCTAAAATTTTATAGTTTCCTTGAATTTTACTAGTTCTCATAGTAATTTCACCTTTTTATTTAAAAAAAGGTAATCTTCCTTTGTTTTCAGTTTTACAGATTATTGTTCTACCTGGACAACAGACGTAAGTAGAAGTGGGCCTAAAAATTGAATTTTCAGGAATGGTCAACATTTTTTATTGCTTTATTACTTTAGGATGGAGAGAGTTTACCTTTCGAAATTTTATGTTTCTAAGAAGACCATTTCATTTTAAGACTCAGATTAATATTTTAGATTCTGTTACTTGAGTGACCCTACCATATAATTTGTTCTCTTCAGGTCAAGCCCTTCTATAATCCGCTATTATGATTTACGAATTTGTATAGAAAAATTTTACAGTAAATATTGATAAAATGATCGTTTAGTGTTTATACAAAAAACCAATAAATTACTTTGAGAATGTGATAAAAATAAAACTTAGATTAATGTGATATAGTGAAAAATGATTCTTATAGAAGATTTTATTTTCGTTGATTACTTTTTTTACGACGCCTTGATATTGCCGCGTGACCTATGGGTATCTTCTTCGTGTTTCGAAGATTTAACCCCTTTTTAAGGGAGCCCCTCTGTAGCCAATAACCAGGTTTTCCGAGCTTCGCGAAATGAGCTCGATGACGTCGTATTTCAGATGAAATTGCCCACCAGCAGATTGGACGGACGATATACAGCCCGTCGCTGACTGCTATAGAGAAGAACACGAAACTGTTGAAGTCGATACCACTTTACTCAATCTTGACTATTAAGGAAATTTCAATAGCCTCTTTCTTCAAATAATATCCTAAATTTCATATCTAGCAACTACATTTTTTCTTGTAGTTTACAAAATCTTCTGGAAATTCATTAAAAAAATTATGTTAAAGAGAGCATCATAAAAATCATGATATGTAGTTCACCGAAATCTGAACAAGAAATAAAGTTGCAAATTTCTTGAATTCCTCCAACCTGTGTTGCTTCCCTGCATGTATAATTCCTCCGAGACTACCACTTCCGCTTTATAAAGAAAATTCTATTTCTCTATAGAAACAAGGTTATTGCAAAATTTCAAAAAGTTTGAGGCCTAGATTTTTAGCTCAGCATTTTTATAATCCCATACCTCACACTTTATCTCCACTTCAGGACAATTATTGACTTTCAATGGAAAAAAAGATATCATGAAAAAAGAATAATCTCATAAAATGATAGCATAATTAAACTCCATTGAAATTATTTTCAAAATATTGAAAAATCCCAGGCTTAGAGTTTAGAATTAGACCTTATTCCCAATTTTTTTAAATTCCAAAGCAAGTTTCAGTCAATCTCAATTTTAATTTTTAAAATCACTCTAAAGGATATTTCCTTTTGAATGCTTTGAAGCTTTTAATTAAAAATTATTTAACTTCAAACACATTGCATTCAGAATTATTGAATCCTAAACATTTAGAATTGCAAATTATGCATTCAAAAAACGCATTAAATTCCAAATGGTTGATTTTAATTTAATATATAGACACAGTTTAATATATTTGAATCTGAAAAATTTTCAATTGCAACATATTCAATTATTATAATATTTGCAATTTGAAATTATTAATTTTAAACGATTCATAGAATATAATATTTTCAATTCAAAACGTACCAATTTTAAATTATTTAATCTGCATCTTTATTTTATTTAATGTTCCATCATTTTGGTCTGAAACTATTACTTTTATGTTCGTTTCACAATTTGAAATTGTTCAATTTTCAACTTGTTTAGAACTGTACTTAATTTTATGAGCTTTCGTAATTGTATAATTGTATAATTGTAGGAATTATATATTCTATATAAATTCAAAAGCTTAAATTCATAAACAGGTTTTCCAGGATATTTTTAAAGAATTCATGCCTTTTCCAAGTTCTCCAGATTCTTTTTGACAATTCTTCGAATTGAAAATCAGAATTGGAAGAATGTGGATAGGATCTTGAAATTAAAAATCTATTAAACTCTGAAGAAGAAGACAGTCCATCGCCCAAACAATGATGAGCTCGAAATATAAAAAGAATATAAGATAGTAGTGATTATATAAGACACGCCCATTTGCTCGCTGCCTATCCTATTCTCAACAAAAATCCAATTCATAATATATTTCATGCACGCCTCTTCTGATTCCAAGGTTAACCGTTTTACGATTAAAGTTCAGAGGAAAAATCGTCCTACTTTAGTTATCTTTCATGCTAAAACCCGTTAGCAACACACCCGCATTGTCTGCCGCGTTTTTACACTTCTCGTTATTTCGTCAAGTCCATTTTCCTGCTCCTCCCTCGGTCATTATTATTATCACTTGTTTTTGTTTTAATCAGCTTATTTCCTAATTACGCTAAACATTATGAATACAAAAATAATCTATAATCATTCTAATTTTCATTAATAACAACAATATTATATTGATGCGTGGAAACGATGACTCATGATTTTCCAAAAATTAAGTGAAAAGTAAAACTTTAATTAAAGGTTCTTGATAATTTTATTTAAAAAACAATGTTTAAATTGAATTATTTATTAACAATCATACTGAAATTTGTAGATTTTTTAAATTCAAAATAATTAATGAATTCGAGTAATTTGAATTTCAGTAGCGGAGTCAATGCATCGTCCGACGACGGAAGGTGGCGCCATCTCGTAAGAGTATTGAGAACAAGTATCATTAGCAAGTACATTTCAGTCTCTATTTCCGTGCTACTTCCGAAATGACGGCAGTGTGTGCATTATTTTATTCCATTTTTTTACTCAACATTCCGTCTCGATGAATGTAAGCTTGATGGGAACTAAGTAGAAAGCAAAGCGGACAGTCAGTTTCGACCCATAGGAAGTCGTGCTTACTACGAAGCTGCTCGATTTTCCAGGAAGAAAAGTCCGCAACTGGCGCGAATAATTTAAATGTCGCTCTTACAAACTTTTCTACGTTCTTCGTTCCCGAACAATGCGGCCATAAGCGGCCATTATTATCTTGCATTTCTTGAGATCTTAACAAGTAATTTTGAAAAGCCTACCATTTTTTATTTAAAAAATCTTTACATACGAAAATAATTTCCGATTATTTTTATAGTTCACTTCTTAATTTTATGAGACAATTGTAGATTAGTTGTCCTGAAAGTAACTTTTCAAAATTTTCCTGGTCAGAAACATTTCTTAAAAAAAAAATGTTTGAAATCTAGAGATTTGAGAATATCCTAATTTAGTTGAGTATTGCCACTAAAATGTTAGAAAAAATGCATGCTCAAAAAAGCCTATTAAAAAAAAAAACATTTCTCAATTTGAACTCAATCTACTACAAAGCAAGAAAAGTCCTTGATTAGAAAGCTGGGAAAGCTTTTCTTTTTTTTCTTAGGAAATAAATTTGCTTTCTTCCGGTATAAAGTTGCTCGTAATCTCTCCCTTGAATGAGAATGTATCCGCTATCTATCCAGTGAGAAGAATCGCTGAAAATAAACTCCACCGTCGGAATCTTTGCTCGGGGAGAGATTGGGGAGTTTAAAAGGTTAATTGGTCGATTCGCGTTAGCAAGAGTCAAGTCAGAAGCAATATGGAAGAGAGGCTCGACGAAGTGAGCGCGAGGAGGTACTCCGGAGGATGTTATTTAGCAAACAAAGTGAGTTTTACGCGCCCCTGTGTCGGCACGTGCGTGGCATATGCGTATGGTGTATCTGTTAAACATTGTCTTTGATGCGACCCGTCGGAAGCCCTTCTTCTCTCGCTCTTCTCTTCTCAACCTCTATGCGAGCAAAAAACTACTTTGATTTGATTTCTTAGATTAACCTTAGGGCGATGGGCGCGTGGCGAACCCCTTTTTTATGACCTTCGACGGTCCAGCACGCGCTCAGGTAAGACGATCACCTGCCTCTTGTCCGAGACCACAAAATTTCATTAATTTTTAACCAGATTTAAATTTGACCATTTTTCATCCTTCTCAATTGGCGATCGTCTCATTTTTCAAGGTTCGAATTTTAGTTTATTAAACTTAGAAAGCTATATCGTTTTCAAAAAGTACAATTTTGAATTTTTCTTTTAGAATTACTTGTAATGTAACGAAATTTACATTATTGCTATTGGTCATCTCTAAAGTACATTATTAATTTAAGAGATAACAGTGCAGTTTAGGCTTAGTTTTAACTATAGTTGTAATAGTCTTAACAATCGTATTGATACAAATCTTTGTTTTAGTTAGAATTTAAGACTTCATTTTTCTATTTTTTTGTTTGTAATAAAGGACTTTGCTCGTGGATTTCTCAAATAAATAAAGAAATCAATTAATTATTTAAAATCCACAAACTCTCGGCGAGAATGGTTAATTTAATTATCACCCGTCACATATCAACCATAGCTATTTTAGAACAAGGTATAATCGAGAAATTCATCAAAAACTATCCATCTGAAATGATGGGATATCGAAATATAAAATGCTAATATAATTTTGAATCTTTTTAATATCGCTTTTATGTTTATAATATTATTTCCATATGGCATCAAGTTTCATTTCTGCAAAATTTAATGAAAATGGATATTCTTTTATTAGGCTAATAGTAATGATAAATCCCACATTTTTGTTAAGTCTTTTATATTTATTAATGGTTTCCCTTAAATTATTAATTCGAATTGTGTTCCTTAGTAACTTTTCAATCTAGTCTCAGAACAAAATTCTTATTAATACCACAATACCGCGTTATTATTAATTCGCAGCATTCAAAACTGAACTGAAAATTTAATTCTGAAATTAGAATGGTTATAAAGTTGAAGCGCTTAAAATTGAAGACTCGAAAAATCAATCGAAATGTTCCAAATTAAATAACTTTTAATTAAAGGGTCTGAAATTTGTTGTGATAATTTTATTTTTGTAATACAAAAAATCCTTAACAAAAGAGTCTTCAGGTGACTGTATTTTCAATCATGAAATACATTCAATTTTATTATTTATGCAATTCCAAAAAATACAAAACATGAGTAGTTCAGTACGTTTCTCTACTAAAACTTAAAAATATCTCAGATAAAAAAAATTCTTTGTCATTTACAGGGGTTCCCATCTACTGGAACATATAATCTGCTTCAGAAAAATATTTAAACTTCATCACTCATTTCAGTCTTTTACACCTAATCCATGTAAAAATTAACTTTAGTTTCTTCAACCAAACCTAACATCTAAAAAACATCAAACCCTTCAGTTCAAATACCTCAAAACATAAATAAAGTCATTATTTTTCCAATTTAGTTTTTTTTTTTATATTTAAAACGCCCAAGATCACATACCTAATATTCACCGTCCAATTCCGACGGCAATTGACTCGTATCATTCTCACCGCATTCATCATTCAATCTCCAAATTCACCAAATCCGTCGCTAAATTTCTCAGACTTTTTCAGAACCTGAAGAACGATCTTAGAAAAATCCGGTATCTTTTCACGCCGGCGTCATCGCGCGAACTAAAGAATATCGCAGTTGTAATTAAGAAAACGGAGCCCGCCGCGACGAGGGTTGAGGGGTTAGATGAGGGCAGATGGGGATGGAAAACTCTGAAAAACGCGCGCATGACAATGCCGACGGCCCCTTGCCCCTTACCCTTGGTGGGGGTGTTATACTAATTAAAAATTCACCCATCGCCTAGTCCTCAAGATGCTGGCCTTCAACCCCTCTCCCCTCCCCAAAACATCCTCTCTTACTCACTCCTTCTTCGATGTAAA
This sequence comes from Andricus quercusramuli, assembly GCA_932178445.1. Taxonomy (NCBI): domain Eukaryota; kingdom Metazoa; phylum Arthropoda; class Insecta; order Hymenoptera; family Cynipidae; genus Andricus; species Andricus quercusramuli. Next base: position 377,854 of record CAKNXH010062060.1, on the reverse strand, counting down.
TATTTTTTTTCTCCTCCGCCTCCAACTCGCTTCTTACATCCCCCAGTGTGCCAGTTTTACTTTTCCTTTCAGCGATACGTTTAAGCGTCTTAAACTTCTTCGGAAATTAATCAGGAATTGTTTCTGAAGAGAAGTTTTAAGATCTGATCAAGATGGTCAATACTTTTACGCCGTGATCGTGATCATTTGTTTCTATTATTGTTATAGTTTTGCAATTCTTTATAAGATAATTAAACTTATGTCCACAATATTCAGCAGGATATAGATGATAATTTGGCTTTAGTGTCCAAAAAATAAGAAACTTAACATTTGATTGAATCAGTCAATTTTTGTAAGATAATTTCGTCATTGATTGCAGAAACATGAAAGTAAAAAAAATTTGCTTGGACCCTAAATTGAAAATGCCTTCAAACTTTTTAAAAGTTGCAATAGATACAAATTAAATATAAAATCAGATTTCGAGAATTACTTTAATACATTTGAAGCATTTAACAGTTTTATTTTCAGTTATATTCAGCAATGGAGTAAAATGAACTACCGAATTGTAAAATTATGAACATTTTTAACCAGGATTGGTGGCTTTTATCACTGATTTTTTAAATAATTACGAAATTTAGTTCTAGAATATTGAAGAATACAATTTTATTTGGTTTTTCATCAATTATTTCCTTTAATGTCTAGCGTATTACTTATTTATAATTTATCGATAGCTATACATAAAGATTGTTCGTTCCTTTAACAGAAAATTTCAATTTCTGGTAACGGATCCGATTATCATATGAAGGTACCAATTTTACAAAAGAATCACCTACAGTCCGAATTTTAAACATTGAAAAAATTCTAGTGCGCTGATCCTAAATTTGTAACATACTTAAATTATAATGAAGACATTAACACAGGCTTATTCTAGTTTTCCACACTTCATTTCAACGTTTTTTACTCAATGATCTTCTTCCTTTTGATGTTATTCACTTGTCTATATTGATTATCTTTAATTCTTCACATAAAATAACTATGCGTATTTATATTTTATTTGTATGAAATACACTTTCAAATAATTGATGAAATTGATATGTTGTGGGAAACTATTTCTTGTGACTGATTTTAATGAAAAAGGAAGGGAACAAACACACTGAATAAAGTTTAGTTAAAATGCAACTGATAAACGTTCGTTTTGAAAACCGAATTAACAAAATATTCAAAACCTGAACAAAAAAAAATATATGTAGAGAAAAGGAATTTTTTCTTTTAAAAGTTGAAAAGAAAGAAAGATTTGTATTTTTACAGGGTTCACGGCGTTTATAATGTTAATAAAGAAATATTATACAATTCATTATATTTTTGCCACATAAAATTTTGGGAGAAAAGAAATACTTTCTGAACGTTTGAATAAACGAAACATTTTTTAAATTGTTTTAGACCATATTTTAATACTAAACTAAGATAACTTTCAAATGAATTTAAATGTTAAGAATTTGTGATCAGGTAACCAAGAGAGAGTAAGTCGCCAGGAAAATTCAAACCTCCCTTCAGAATTAGAAACGTCTATTTTACTTTTGCTCTTTCTTCCTGCTCTTCTGTTTTCCTTATTCAATATTTGTCTCTTTTTAACAATGTCTTAATTAACTAACCTTGCGCGATCCTGACAGCAGGCATTTTGATCCTCATGATGGCTCTCTTAATTTTGTCTCCTTGTAGCACTAATCAAGTAAACTTCACAGATCAATGAAGGAGGACCAGGGCGAGTTTTCCGAAGATGCTTAAAAAAGTCACTTCTTCGTCCTCCTCCTCTTCTCCTCCTCGGTGCTTTTTCGAAAGTCCATCACCATTCGCATTGGTAAAAATAAAAACGATTCCACAATTTACACTTTCTCCCTTTTCTTCACTCAACTTCTTCACCGATGAAGCTATCCTTTTCTCCCGGGGAGCGACATACGGAAGAACTTCGTCAACTGACCTGCGACCGCATGGTCGATTTTTCGCGCGGTTTCCGGCTGACTGGTACCTGGTACCGCGTGGTACCCTCTAATCCATGACACTCGGGTACGATTATAAATTTTACAATGTCCAATTGTTAATGCGCTGTCATATTCACAAACACTCAAAACTCCGCAGGCTTAACAAAAACTGAGGTAAAAAAATAGTGTAAAATTTTGAGCGACAATAAACTAAAAAACAATCGGTGATAAGTTGTCGTTGAGATCAAGAAATAGATAAACTCGCGAACCGGCGTCGAAAATCCATTGGCACTTGACACATGTTCAGAGTTGTAAGATGTAGCTTTTTTAAAAAAGTGTGAATTTTTTGTAATAATTCGAATGAAGGAAGTGTGCTTGATTTTTTTTATTACTCAGGGTGGTTTGGGAGACGTGGGTCTCGTGGATGGTCTCCTTGGTGCGTGGACCAGCGCGGCAGCGACGACGATGGTCCAGCATGGGTCGTATCTCTGAGTGGACTGTGCTGGACGTGCGCCTAGTAGTGGCGTTCGGGACCTGGTCTCGGGCACTGCGCTAGCTTCGGACGCGTTCGGTTCAGCTCGGCCTGTGCACCGAGGCCGGACACCCCACACGCTCTCGTGGGGTAGTTTTCACCCCTGGGTGGGGGTAACGGGACTCCCTCTCTCTGTCACGCTCCCTTCTTGGAAGACGTGCTTGACAGTGGCGCCCTCTCGCTCCCTCTCACCCTCTTTATAGGTAGATTTTCTCTCTTCGTTGATAGAGGAAACACGTGAGAGTCTCTCTCTCTCGGACTCTCGCGAGTTCTTCTCTCGCGCACGGACGCAGGTTTCGGGAGATACGCCGACTCTACCCTCCTACGAAGGGAAAGGGACAGAATGAATTTTGAGGGGAGTGAGAAAGAGAAAGCGAGTGTGGAGAGAAAGTGGGAAGGAGAGAGGATGCCTCTTCCTCGCGAGAAACAACAAGAGGGGAGAGGGGAGACCGAGGTTGAAAGACGCGCTTTTCCTGTTGGGATGACTCTGATGCCGGTCATCGCTCGGACTGCAGCGCAGTGAATCACTGATCTGCTCGGAAAAAGAGTTTATCAGTGTTCAGAGAATTAAAAAAAATAAAATAAAGGTTTTGGGGACTAGGATAAAAAGCGATTGACAATCCAGACGAAAATAAAATGCATATCTTACAGCTCCTCCTTCAACTATTAAAAATTTATTCTAAGTTCTACGCTCGGTTCTACGAAAAGTATTGAATATAAATACAAAATTAAATGTAAAACTCATCAGTAGGTAGTCGCCCAATTTTAACTATTAGGCACCATATTTTTTAGATGACATGACCTTGAATATCAAGAAGCTTTTTGCAAGAGATAAGGTTAATATTTTCACATTTTCTCACACTCGATATTCTCGGGCGGGAACTATAAGCATCTATTATTGGTGTTATTATGCTATGCATTAAAAATAAAATTATTTTAAAAACCTTAGAAGTGCAGAAACACATGCTCGATCTCAGTTTGGTTCTTTCTAGTCTATTTTCGTTTTTCCACTTCAATCCTTATAATCGAATTAATCCTTTTTAGCGATTTAACATCGTTCTACACTTCTGCTCGCACTTCTGTTGAAAATGAACTGAAGGGGCTGTATAGAACGTTTATTTACTATATATACGAAGAGAAATAAATTCTTGAAATTTTCCCGTGCAGAATTGACCCCAATTAACTTAATTTAAAATTTGATTTTGTCAACTTGACAAGGTTCTGGATCGCTTATATTTTTAAGCTGAACATAATATTGTGTTGCTCCGGTTAAAATAATTCGGTGCCACAATCAAAATTTAAGTCAGAGCCGTTACTAGCCTTTTTGTGTCCAGTGCCAGTTGATA
>CAKNXH010062060.1:354603-373918 GCA_932178445.1 Andricus quercusramuli | reverse complement strand
CCCCCCCCCCCCCCCACACCCAATCACGAAGCGAATAGCGCCGCGAACGCACCGACGGCACCTTAGGTTACGACTCTGATATGAATTAGTCAAAATTTGTCTGATTCCATTAATCAAGCCTGTTTTTACAAAAAAAAATATGTTAATTCTATTGACCAAATAAGTCCCATTGATTGATTCTTCTGCTATATTCTAAGGTAGATATCAACGTGTTTAAAAAACAAGTTATATCTCATAACATTCATATTTAAAGTTTCTATCTCCGGAGAGATTAGAACCTTTGGCATAGAAGATCGGCATGTACCGAGTTAAGGCAGAGGAACCAAATGTGGATCGGAGTTCCAAATGTGGATCAGTGGTTTTTCTGTATAAATATGGAAATTATCTGTTGTATGGTTTCTGCAAATATAGTTCATTATATATTATATTACATATATTTGCCAGTAAAAAATGATTAAATATCTAAATTAATAGCGTAGAACTTTGTAATTTGTGCACGTCGAGGTAAATAATTAGATGTAAGGAGAATAGAAAACGAATGGTGCGTACACAATGCAAATATTAAAAAATTATGTTATTTCTTTTACTTACAATCTTAACCATAACAAACTTAGAAAACAATTACCTTGATTAGTCATTTTATGACTGACGTAAACTGTTAATCTCATAATGATTCATTCAACGTAAATTACTATTTAATTTAGTTCATTTTTGATCAGAATGGGGTTGCAAAGAGTTTTCCTTTTTAAAGTCCCATCTCGGGAAAAACTATGGAATGTGTGGCTTTTGCCACATTTAATTTGAGTATGCACAACGAAAAAATCAGTAATTTTCTATTTTCTTTAATTCAAATTGGAATATTCCATATCCAATGTATTTGAAAATACAATTAATTATAAAAATATCCAGAAGTGTTTACATTTTGATCTGCACTCGAATCTGATTGGGTCACTGTACAATTTAAAAGTAAAATGCAAACAAATTGACTAATATGGGTCTACTATAATAGCTGTCACAATCATTATTTTTTAGCAATATCAATAAATACTAGATAAATATTAGAGGCATAAATGATGAAAAACTTTCGCCAAACACAACAATGATGACATTATTTTGGCACGATTTTATAACATCTTCTTTGTCGGACAAATGTTAATTAACAAAATATATGTAATTATTATTTTTTATATGTTTTCATACAGAAATAAAAAATTACTATATATACTTTCACAAAAATATAAGGTTGAAATAAAGTAATAATATGGATATTCAAAATTAAAAACGAAATTTTATCACCATAAAGGAATGACATCTATAAAAAATTACATATTAATCCTGAGTATATTGAAATTTAAACAATAACAAAACTTAATCGAGTATAATCCTAGCCATGAGTAAATCTGTAAAAGAGGTGAATTAATTTTTCCCAATGAATCGTCAAGAAAACACAGATTGAAGAACTTCGCAGTTTTCTAGGAAGCAGCTTGAATTTGGATCTTTTCTTATCTTTACGAATCTTGTGACGTTTCCTTATTACTATCTTATCTTGATTTCTTTTTTTCTAAGAGAACGAACATGTTAGATTCTCAAGTTCGCGAGGTAACAGAAGACTACACGGAAATTATTCGTGAAATATTTTTCACTTTCCCTTTAATTTTACTTGTCTCGGGAGTAAATATTATCTTAAAGAAATCGGCACTGCGCGAAGTAAAAGAAGTATCTAGAAATATTTTAATTTTAAATTGTGCAATATTAATAGCCTTAAGTTTGATATAGAAGAATTATAAGCACTTTGTATTCAAAAAAATTTTCCTTCTAATGCTTTTGACTTGAAATCGGGCTATTATTAAATGAAAAAATTATTAATTTTCAGTTTTAAATTCCAGCAATAGTTCAATCCTGATGACCTTCAACTTTAAATTTGTTATTTTTAAAGAATTTATTTCAAAATCATTGACTAACAAGGGTTTCAATTTGAAATCTTACAATAATAAAAGATTTATTGATGGAAAATTTAAACTGTCCTGGAATTTTTAGTACCTAAATTTAAAACTATTATAGGAAGAACGTTTTTAATTTCAAGTATTTTAACTATTAATACTCTTAATTTTAAGTAAAAATTCGTAGTAGAATCTGGAAATATTCTTGCAAAGAAATTCGAAATAGTTCAATTTGGAACGCTGATTTCGAACACTGTAATATCAGTCATTTCACTCTATCAGATGAATCAGTCAATATAGAAAAATAATTTTTTTAAATCAGTAAGATAAAATTGACTGAAGTAATCAGTCCGTTTTGACTTATTTACGAGTCGTAGAAACCACATTGTCTGGAACAGTCAAAATGGTTTCAAATCAGTCACTTTTGACTAGGGTAAATTGGAAGAGAGAGAGAGAGAGAAAGAGAGAGGAAGGGGGTGGGAGAGAGTGAGAGAGTGAGAGAGAGAGTCTAAATATATATTATTTGGAATATATTTGGATGATCAGAAAAAAATGTTTTAAAAGCGAAAAACAAAACGTTGAATGAATGATTGCGTCTAATCCTCGGTCTAATCGTCCTGAAAAAATTTGCGGACTTAGAAAAGGGGATGGGGTAATCGCCCTGAAAATTCGGGACAAGTTTATGAAAAATTTTCGACTACTCATCCCAAACTTCGGGACGACGAGGGACTTCCTACATAAATAGAACCAGTTATGAGAATGGGCTGTTATAAAATGCAAGAGAATATTTTTTTTAAGGTCAAAACCAAATTACATACTTCAAACAAGTGAAAAACTGAAATCGTACGAGTGATTAAGTGGAAAGAAATAATTCTTTTTTTTTTTTAATTAAACCCAGTTGATCACTGAATAAAAAAAGTATAATATTTTAAGCTTTCCACAGATTCAAAATGTACTTTCTGAGAGGACTAAGTCTCAAGGACAAAAAATGACCGAATGTCCAAAAAGTCCTTTGGAGATAATTTGTATTTTTCAGCACAGGTCCGGCAGATGCTGGAGCGCCCTTTAATTTCCATGAGGCGCCTCTTGGCTGCTTTTTAAGGGACAGGAATATTTTCCAGGTCTTTCCTACGTCCAACCCCGTAAACATAAATGTCGTAAATGGTTGGGTGGCTGAAGTGTTTTTAACAATCTCAAGAATTATGTGTGGCCTTCTTCTTGACTTGACTAACAGTCGTCTGGAAAGTGTCTCCTCCATCTGTCCATCCATGTCCTTCAAAACATCAAGATTTCCATTCATTTTTCCAAGAGTTAAAAATATCACTTTAAAAACTGAAATAAAACTTTTTTTCTCAATTTTATTTGTTTTTGCAACTGTATAGGAGGCAACTAAAAAATTCCGTGTCCGTTCAATAAGCGATTAGCAGGTGCTTTTAAACAACTTTTTAAATATGTTTCCGAATAAAATAAATAGCGCATTGACGAAAGATATTGAAGCCTAGAAAAGCTACCGGCGTTTATATGAAATTAATAATGTTCAGGATGGGACATTTTAACTTGAAAGTACGAAAAATCATGAGGATATGGAACCTTTGCGAAGGATATTGTGAAGTAAGTTTTTTCTGCAATTCTTACATTGACTTCACCGAAAACTTCATTCGGCTGAGATGCATAAAGGTCTTCAATCATGTTTGAAGTTGTGTTTCAAAAAATCAATGGACTTTCTATATAAATATTAAATTGTTTCATGCAATTTATATAGCAAATTATCTCCTTTTCGAAGCCTAACTTCGAACCGGATGGAAGGCATATATGAATTTCAGTATACATATAATGGCCACCACTCATGTTAACGTGTTAACATATTTCTACATGTGCAACACTAGAGGCATACACGAGAAGAATTGTCACAATTATTATACGAAACAAATTTACTCATTTTTGGTTACACTAGTTTGGTCTCCTTATGTTTATTGTCCACGAATAAAGGGTCAAAATTTATCTGAGTATGGAAATTATTCATTTTGTTCTAAATTGTATTGATTTCAAAGCATATTTAACAAGATAGAATTTGAACTGTGCGATAATTGTCATGTTCTTACGCGTTTTCTCATTTTCACGCTGTAGAATATTTGAATCTGACAACGTTGCCCTGGCTAAAACCTTTTATTCCGAGAATTCTTCATAAAAGAAAAATCAACGTACTCAGAAGTAGAATCTGGAATTAGGAATAATGTTACGTAAAAAGAGCATACCAAACAATATTATGGTGCTATTATCTTATTTTTGAAAAAAAGTTATTGAACCCGCTATTAAGGAACAACTTTTTTTAAAAATATATGTTTCGAAAAGAGATTACTTTTGATATGCCACATGCTTATTTTCTTAGCTTACTACGTAATAAAAGTGTTTTAAGCACCTGAGTCGCCATGCCGGGAGTGTTCTGAAATCGTAGAAATTTAATCGATGTAACAACTGATCAAACAACATGGTCAGCAGGTCATCAAACAAATATCCAACTGCTATCGCGTTCGCTACCATTGTGTTCAAGGTTTGACTGAAATTTCAATAAAGTATGTATTGACTGACAAGAAAATTCTTTCAACTTTTTATAAGAATATCCAATCAACTAATATAAGTTGGAGTTAAAGGCTCACGCTTTAAGAGTTTAGGAGTTTAAGCAAAAGAATAAGTGAGACTCAGATCAGTTCCCTTCGATGAGGGGTCATATGTATTATGACCATCAGTAGTAGTGATTTTTCCATCTAAAAATTCTTTTGCTTTCAGGCGCGGGTTTCGTTTCTATGACCACAAAAACTTATGTTTTCCAAATTGTTGCCAAATCGGTTAATACTTACCCTTAGGAGTCTAGGACACATCCCTTGAAGTTTCCCCTGGGATTAACATAGGGAAAAGTGTGAAAAAATGAAAAATCCACGTAACATTCTCAGCTTTCGTCGAATTCTTCTGTAAGCCGAGGACCGCAACCTTCTTCAAATTTGAAAAATTTAATGTGGAATAAAAATAAAATTGTTTGAAAGGACTCAAATTACGTAAAAAATCTTGTCAATAGCCACAAAGCAACTGCAGACATTATAAAGATGCAATATTTTGAAATTATTATTCTTCCCATTTTTCAACAAAAGCCTTTCAAACCTGGCAAGACAAACAAATTTATTTGCTTATCTGAATGAAAAATGTTAAAAATTGCTGAAATTATTCATTCATCCTAAATTCGAACTAGCCACCATCTTGGATATTTTCAAATTTTCGGCCGTCACTGACTATTGCATATTTTCTGAAAATAAAATGGTAAATTTTGAGAGGCCTTCCTTGAAACATGTGGAAATGAATCATTTGTTCGCAATCTAAACAGTCGGTAATTGCATTTAAGATGGAAATGAAATCTAGTTTCTCATGAATAATTTTAGGAAATGCAATCAGATCATGAAAAAGATCCACAATTCAAAATTAGATTTCCAAAATACGTTTTTTGTATAGGTAACGAGGGTGTAATTTTTATAATTCAGTTGTACAACCTCAAGACAAACTTATTTTTTATAAGTATCCGGTTGAAATTTTAATTAAATTACTTTTAAATTTAAAACCTATTTCAATCTGCAACGTTTACTTATAAATATTTAAAAAATTCTTTTATACGCCGCAGGCATGATTCGGGCGTATTACGTGTCTGTTTTCAGGAACTTAAGTAGCCCTTTATGGGTCAGTGGTGGGAGCAGTACAATAATGGCCTCATTATTGTACTGTACAATAATGGGGCCATTATTGTACTGCTCCCACCACTATCCACTATCCATTATAGTGGAAAATTTTTTAAAATGTTGGGAATTTGAAAATTTTTGAAAATTATAGAAATTTTTACAATTTTTGAAAATTTAAGGAATTTTTGAAATTTTGATAATTTTTGAAATTTTTGGATATTTTTGTAAATTCAAGAAATTTTTGAAAATTATAGATATTTTTAAAAATTACTCAAATCCCCCCAAAAATTTCAAATTTTCAAAAATATCCAAAATTTTCATATTTTTCAAAAATTTTAAGACGAGCAATTATCAACCGGCTCAGTAAAAATCTTGTTAACCGGCGCTAAAAGTGAATTGTACCGATTCGACTCGCCACGTCAAACCTCCCTTGTGATACATGATAATCGGGGGCAAAAAACTTGCAACTCATGCCCTTGGTGTATAAAGTATAATGTGCACCATGGAACTACGTCGGTCATTACGCCTTGTGTGTTTGCAATACTCGTCTCCGCCTCGCGCTTCGCGCTCGTCTACGACTTGTATTGCAAACGCACACGTGGCGTATAATGACCGACTTAAGTTCCTTGGCGCACAATGTACTATTAATTGAAGTCAAATAATGTTTACCTCAATTTCTTGAAAGAAATCTGTATATTTAAATTTTTGTATAAAAAATGTTTTAAACATTAGCAATTTCAGAAATGTATACATTTTTTTCATTGTTTCTTTTCCTATATTCGGAAAATGTAATAATCTGAATAGATTGGTTCAGAATCAATAAAAAAATAGTTTATTTTTTTTGTAGATTTAAAAATTTCTTTTGAGGTCGCTAAATTCGTTTTTATGGTGAAAATCGCAATTAAACTGTCTTTTCCCTATGCATATACTTTTCAATTTTTTATCGTGGCCATAAATAGCCGTGTAGAAAATTATCAGGGGCTAGGACAGCCCGTCCTGAACGCAAATGTGGCGCTGTGAAAACGGTCTATTATGCCGCTGAGTAGAAGTCGAGGTAGAAGTGAAACGTTTTTGTATGGTCAATCGTTAGTCTGGACAAGCTAATCTAGCGCTAGTTTGGACGAGCTAATCACCTTGGATATTTTTGAACATGTGCAAAAAGATATTTGGATTCAACACATAGAAATTTGTTTGATCCTGATAGGTTATCCAGCACCCGATTAGGTCCCAAAAAGACTGACTAGAATTTCTCTAGATGATGAGAAAAAACATTCTTTTTTTTAATGTTAATTTTTCATTTTTGGTACTTTTAAGACCCTGGATTTTTTTGGAAATGTATAAAAAAAAGTTGAGTTAGACACCTAGAAAATGTTTGGTCATGACAGACTGGCCAGCACCAGATTAGGCCCGAAAAGACTGACTAGTTGATAAGGGAATAAATTCGTTTTTTAAATGTTTATTTCTCGCATTTGGTACTTTTAAACACCCTGGCTCGAGCCGTGGCTATATTTGGAAATGCTTAAGTCTGCCCTGATAATTTTCTACACGGGTACTAATAATTCTTAGCAACAATGACATCTTACTTTGTATTTAAAATGAAACAAAAATTAATGAGAGTTTCAAGCCCTCATAACCCTGATTTAGTGATAGATTACATATTTGAGAGTCAAATTGAGAACACTAATAATTTATTTTTGAATATAAACATTTCAGAGAATACTTTTAACTGAATTGGCAACATCTGCTGCTATTACATTTAATATTTTGAACACCTTGCACGTCATATTCACAATAACAATTTTTTTAGACTTTAAAAGTGGTTAAAATCTTAAAAAAGTAAAGCAAATTCGATGCTTGTATTCGATTTCTTATTTAAGAAATTAATTTTAAGTTGATAAATAGTACACGGGAATCTTTTTCGATCAAAAGTAAGTGAAAAATCGAGGTTAATTTTTTTAAAATTAATGTAACTAGTATTTACATATATCGATTTATTACCCGTGGTTGATCGAAAATGATTTTTGTATACTATTTGAACGGCGACGTTCCAAAAGGTCATAAACGCCATTTTGAGAATTTTTAGGATAGACAAGAGTTTCTCGAGAATCAAATTTTAAATTCAGGGAAAAAACTTACTTTCGAGATATATTAGTGCTAAATTAAAGCGTGAGTTAAAGCGTCAAAAGTTGGATTCGAATGTGTTGAAATTTTTTCTCCCAAGACGCACATTTTTTCAACTTGGGACGGTGATCAAACACCCAGTTTTCAATTTAAGAACTTTTTTTCGCTCGAGGCTAATATTTCTTCAACCCTGCAAAATCTGGGTGTCAAATAACAATAAAAACACATTTCAGTCACTTTATTTCTTCAGGATCTGAACCATTTTCGAAGTTTTTTTTTCGAAAATTGACATTGTAAGTGTTTTGTAAATTACAGATACGAAGCAGGAACGTGAGAATATTTAAAAAGTTTAAAAGCATGACTTAAAGGCTAACCGAGGGGCTGAAAGATTTTTTTCTCAAATTATTTGGCACACGTTCGCATGAAAGCTGTAAACAGGAACCCAAAAAAATAAGTATTAGCTCATAGAGGGTGCAAGATGTTAATGTTAAGGTGCATAATTTTTCATTAAAACGAATCTTCGCTGACGAATTAGAAAATGAGAACCATCTGAAACAACTTTAGCTTTTTCTGGGCGGGCTTATATTTACAGTTTATGGTCAGCACACATGGTCAAGTTAGCACACGTGAAGTTTACAAGACTGTAACTGTGTGTGACTTTCAACGTTTCACGTACGAAAATAAACAGGATCCCATGGTCACTGTTGGTATACGAGCATGTTTCTAGAGTGTAATCTACGTGTAGTATATAAATTCATATAAAGCTGCCATAAAGATAAAATTAAATTATCATTTTATAATTTCAAACATTTCCATCGAATCATCGTCATAATCAAATATCTCCTACACAATTAAATATTTAGAGACTCTTCTTTTTTTATCAGTTATAAACTACATACTTCAAAGAAAGAAATAGGGATCTTAATCTATTTTTTGATGGTGCTGATGTCACTGAAAATTGCGGGGAAAGTGGCAAAATTGAGGTGAGCGAGACTCGAAACAATGCATTAGAAATAATGAAAAATATAAAATAATTGTATAAGTCCTACACTTTTAAACAATTTTGATACCATAGATACATTTTTTCTAATACACCTAGAAAACTCTGTTCCGAATTTCAGATAGGGTTATTACCAATTTTTGAAAGTTGAATAAACATATCCAAAATCCCAAAAAACACGTATTTCGTGCTTTATTAGTTGTATTAGCTTTATTAGTTTCTGAACTGAACATTGCTATGCTACGATCGCACAAATTCGCGCATGTGTTGCTATTTCAGTATGAAACGATTATGTGAGAAATTTGGAACAGATTTTTCTCAGTGTATTCTCAGTGTATATCAAATATAGAATTGCAAATATTTATAGCAGAAGGGTCCATAAGAACTGTTCTTGGACCCAAAATCTGAAAATAATTCTGTTTTTATTAAATTAAAAACTCAAAAAGGTTTGACAGAGTTTTCTCTCAATTTATCAATGTAAAAGAAATATTGGCAGAAGAATCATTTAAATTACATATTTCGAGGAGATGAAAAATGAAAACCCTCGTATAGTTTTTATTTTTTATGATCTCGAACGAATTGAGGGCAAATTGGTTTAAATCTTTTTGAGTTTTTAATTCTTCGAATAAAAAATTATTTATTTAAGATAAAAATGAAAAAGCCTACAACCTACATAGTAAACTACATGGGAACCTATGTGGGAACTTATATGGGATCCTTTTTTGAATTCCTGTCTCAAATTAGGATGTGAGATAGGATGGGAAATATTTTATGGGTTTCCACATGGGTTCTTACATGAATACCGTCATGGAAACCTATGAATTGCTCCTACATGAAATCCCACATGGGATTAGAACTTTTTTTAATGAAATATGTGCATCTTTTTCTTCAGTTTCGACCTTCGATTAGTGTATAAAACAGTCTTCGGATGGAAAGGTCATTAAGATAAAAAAAAGACTTTGTTTCATTAAAAAATGGCAACGTTTCGGACTCGATATGGTCCCTTTTCAAGCCTATTGAAACCTTAGGCTTAGAACATAAGTTTGGAAGACGAATGAGATAAGAAATAGATTTTTCATTTTTATAAAATTTGGTTGAAACACGGAAAAATGTGAGAATGTCCAAAAACAGCAGTAATGTTTATCATTGTGTATTAGAAGATTCAAAATGATTGATTAAATCCCAAATTTTGGATTTTTATGTTGGCTATGTCAACGGTAAAATACCAAAAATTTTCTAAGTTTTTCCTATATGCCTATCTAGATCGTAATTTGCGACAGGAATTCAAAAAAGAACCCCATATAGGTTCCCACATAGATTCCAATGTAGCTTACTATGTAGGCTTTTTCAGTAGGGTATGCAATGAAAGCAGAGCATGCAAACAATTCACAATTCAAAATTATATTTCCAAACTCCTTTTCGGCTCATTAGAGACAAATACATAACAAAGGAAAAAAGAAGGAGAAAAAGGAAAATTTGCTTGAAATTAGCCACAGAAAAAATTATTTTTGGGGACCAAAAACAGCCCTTACTAATCCTTCTCCTTTTTATATATCGTATTCATTACATATAATGTTGAAACGCCTACCAAAATTAATTTTAATAAAAGCAGGAAATTTTTGTTCCTGTCCATAAGTTTATACTTACGAAAAATAGCGATGGATTTCCGGATAAATTGCTCAGAAATTAGTATTATTATAAAATTCTTGACGAACTTTCTGAATTGTGAATGCATTTTTTTGTAATTTGTGAATTAATTTTTCTAAGTGTCTAGATGTACATACTGTAGATGTAGAGAGTGACTGTAGAGTGTAGACTCTGTAGAGTTTATCTTTCGTCGGAATCGTGCTTCGCGCCTCGTTTATCCAGGCATGGTGTGTTAATTCCGGACACCCGTTACAGGGAGACAAACGTCCAAAGGGTGAAAAAACGGAGCGCGGACCATCTTGGTGACGATGCCCGCTCGTTCGGTCGCACTCGCTCCCCCTCTGGCCCTAACAACGCATCCTGTTCGGGGTTTTAAAGATTATTTTTACTTCGGGGCAAAAAAGATCTGTCTGGCGACTCTAAGGCGAGCACATGTGTTCTACGCAACCGCGTTAAGTCGCGATGCGTACTTTTCGATGGGTCCAGTTGTCTTTCTCGACCAATACCCCATATTTTTCTGTTTATAGCTATCCAAGGTCCGAGAACTAAAAACTAAGATTAAACAACCGCCAAATGTACCCCACACTGAGAACGAAGCTGAACGTTCATTATATTTGACTAGGGAGACTGCGGTTCACAACCACCCACATCGTGCAGATTTAATGACAAATATTATTAATTACATTCTATTATTTGATATTTAATGTTCAAGATGTAGAAGAATCAATTATTTTCTTTTAATTAACATATAAAAAATGAACTTGAAACAAGTTAACATCCTTCATATTTGGTTTCCAAGTTATTGTTTAAAATAATCTGCCACTAAAATTGTTTCTTGTATTTTTCTTTCATCCATCGCGAAATTTTCCTCGCAATACGGAAAAGAGTTTTTTTTATTTATTTTAAAACTAAATTAAGTTTAATATAGATTGTAGAAATTATTTTAAAATATATGAAATTTTTAAAACTACTCTGGAGACGCTGAAAAGGGCATGGCGTTTTTAATGAAACGTTCTGAAATTTGTTCTGAAATTTTCAAAAAATTATTCTACTGATGGAAAGATAGATTTGAAAAAGTTCATGGATTTCCAAGGAGTTTAATGATTTTAAGGGACATAAAAGAAATTTGCATGCGGTTGCAAACATTTTTTCTACAATTTCGGAAGATATGGAACGATTTTACAGGACCTATGAGGTTTTAAAATATTTCAAGAAATGTTATCAGATTTACGAGAGGATTTCAATGAATTTAAGGGGTTTTAAAAGCTTTTAAGTTATTTTAATACATTTTCCCTCGCATTTTTCAGAATTTTAGGAAATATCATCAAATTTTATCGAATTTCACGGGATTTTCATAATATTCTTATGAATTTCAAAGAATTCATTCGCGAGAAGTGTGACATTTTGTACGGTTTCGAAGATTTGAAGAGATTTTCATTTTTTTTCGCATTTAATTTAAAGTAATTTTGAATTTACCCTGAATTCTTATTCATTTATTTTGAATTCTTTGGAATTCTCTTAAATTGTTTGAATTTACTTGTATTCTCTTACATTCACTCAATTACTCAATACGCTCAATTACAACACTTACCTTGAATTCTTAGTCATTTCATCAAATTCTTTTGAATTCCCTTAAATTTTTATAAACTCATTTCAAACTTACTGAAATCAATGAATTCTTCATATTTCTTAATTATTTTGAATTCACTTGAATTCTTATGAATTTCATGTAATTTTTCTCATTTCCCTTAAATTCTCTTAAATTCACTCCACTTTTACTGAAATAATTGGAGTTGAAAATTTGTTTTTCCAATTCAGTTGATAATTTTAATATAACTTGAATTGTTTCGAAGTCTTATGAATTTATCCTGAATTTGTTAAAATTCACTTGAAATCCTTATAAATTGCATCGATTACTTTTAAATACAAAAGAACATTAGTCACTTTTAGTCGTTTCAAAATTAAAATTCAAATTTCAATTTCAAGTTTTGTAACCACCCTGAAATTAATGAAAGTCTATATTAACATGTATGTGTAATAGCTATTTACTTGACAAGTGTGGAAAGTAGGCAATTCCCGATGAGTGTGAAGTTGGCGTCACGAGCCGAAGGCGAGTGATGACATCACACGAATCGGGGATTGCCTGCTTCTCACATGTCAAGTACAATACTTTTCACAGCGAGTCTAAGGAAAAAGTTCGATTTTCGGAGTGAGATTCTCAATAAATAAGTGAATCTATTTATTTATTCATTTTAATCACCACTAATCACATTAATCGTTGTTACAATTATTCATATTGAATATAGTTAATATCATGTCATGTCACACCACACCACACCACAGAGTGGTAAGAAACAGTAACAGAGTGAGGCTAGAAAACGACGATCAATGTAAGTCGTATTTTCTATACATCTCATTACATTGTTCGTTTGGCTACTTTACAACCCCTAGAGGTGTAAAGTGGGAAGCTCAGAAATCGGCGACTTTCCAGAGTCTATACGGAGCCACAGAAAATCGAACTTTCCGCAGACGTGCTGTGAAACGGTTTTTATTGCACTTTTAAACTTAATCTTAAACGTTATTAGCGTGAATATTTATTTCCCTAGCAATATCCCTCATAAATATTTTTTAATAATTGAATTTTTATAATCGCATCAACTGCCAGGGTCATTAGAGACTGTACTATAGGGTTAATTATAAAATGTGGGGTATTTGTGGGTTAGTACTGTATAAAGGGACTGAAGCAATGCTTTCTGAAAACACATTCAGCCTCGCTTTCTGGGTTTCTGGTTTAGGAATCGAACCCGCGCCAAGGTGGCTGCTAAGGCTGCAATGTTGGAACATAAGGCAATCACGATACCGTCTAAGCCACGATGACTCCATTCTTCATAAATATGTAGATCTTTCATCGGCAAGTATCCTTTACAACACTTTTTCTACTCGATCTATAATTTTTAATTTCAGCCGGAAAGGTTTTCTCTTCACAGATATATTATTATTATTATTAGCCATTTCAATTCAGCAATGCATTCAGAAACGCAAATTAAGTTGCTGAAGAAAACATTACAGAAAACAAGGATCGGTGATGGGGTCGAAGTTAGCAGAGGGTCTGTGGAGAGTAGGGTATGCTGTTGGTGCGGAGCACGGCGACAATAACAAATAACGCCCGTGGTTGTTGATTTTTAAATTAATTTTTGACATGAAATAGCTTTCTTTGTTTGGTCAAATAGTGATGTAATACAATTTTGGTCTTACAATACGTGCCTGAAGAGTACTAATGAAAAAATATTTTTGACGGAAAAAAATGAAAAAGTCTGCAGAAACTAAGCACTCGCAGCTCACAGCATATTCTGAAATACTTAAAGTATGAAAAAGTTAGTTTTTATCAGGTGAAGTATTTTCTTGAACTTCTAGTTTCATGTTTTGTTCCTATAAACGTTTTAAGAAACTTTTAATTGACTAAATCTTGCACCGTCACGTACAGCACATACACTTTACTTTGATTTATAAGAAAACATTCAAATAGTGTCGAAAATATCTGAAGAATTGACAATAAATTTGACAATAAATTCAATTTCAAAATTGTAGTGCCCAGTGGAAAATGTACGATTGACCCAATGTTGAGCTTCTGTTGACCAGGCGGCTGCCGTACACCCCAAGATCTTACC
This sequence comes from Andricus quercusramuli, assembly GCA_932178445.1. Classification (NCBI taxonomy): domain Eukaryota; kingdom Metazoa; phylum Arthropoda; class Insecta; order Hymenoptera; family Cynipidae; genus Andricus; species Andricus quercusramuli. The sequence goes on along the minus strand of CAKNXH010062060.1, from coordinate 359,820 downwards.
AACATTCTACCAATGGTAAGTCTGGACGATTTCTCATTGAGTGATTTAGTGACTGCTTTTGGAAATACAAACAGAACTTCTTTTCATGAAATGATTTATTCGGGAAAATTTTATACCGAGTTCGGTATATTTTCAAGTGTTTAAAGAATTTTCTCGAAAATAATTCCGAACTATTTCGGTTAATTCTTGACTTATTTCAGGGAATTTTCACAAAAAAAGCTTCCACTGACCTACAAATATACAACTTCTGATTTAAAAGTGTTTATAGTTTATGTACAAAAGTGTTAATTTACCATTTGGTTAGAAGTTTAATAGAATAATAATTGTAATTACTATAATATTATTTTAATAGTAAAGTTTGATTGTGAGATAATAGGCTATGCGGCCTCTAGCAGTATTTTTCCTGAAATACCGAATGTTACAAATAAAAAATTTACCATCAAATGATGTATTTATTTATAATGATTCATTTCTTTTTTATAAAATGAATACTGTCGCTTATTCCAACGAATGTTGACAACATGTCGTTTCTTATTTTAGCAGCAAAACTACCAATAGTTGAGGAAAATTTTCTTATTTTATTTCTGCATTTATACAAGCAAAATTAATTAAAAAGATATGAGAATATCCAAAATGTTGTACGGAATCCTTATTTTCAAGCTATTTGTAAAATTTCTGTACACAGCAGAAATATTCCCTACAAAAACAATAATTTTCAACAAATATTGGAAAAGTATTTTTTTTCAGTTCTAACAGGAAAACTAACAATGGCTGCCGATAAATTACTTATTATATTTCGAGTTATTTCTTACTTTACACTGGTAAAACTACTTAAAAAGTAGGAAAAATCCCAAAATGTCATGGGGTTTCTTTATTCCCTAAGGGATCCTACATATGGCCTTTTCGACTTAACGGCAACTTTATTATCATCTTTATTTAAACAAAAAAAGTGCGTTACGTAATATATGTACGATCCCTAAGACATAATCGAAATATTACCTTTCAAAACAAAATTTTTACCTAAAGAATGAAGAAATTCCCAATTTTATGGGAAAATATATTTTCCTACCCAAAATAGGGAATGTTACCTACCAAATTGTTGGGAAAGCTAGTCTTCTAGTCTAGGGCGTCTAGGGCTCTAGTCTAGGCTATATCAGAGTGTAAAATTTGGAAAGTTTACTTTACCACAGTCCTACAAAATATTTACCTAAAAAAAGTTCGTTAACCCGGGACAGGCCTTTTCAGCAAAATCATTTCGTCTTTCGTGGAACCCGAAATGAAACCAGAGCCCAACCCTTGCACCCAGAAGATGCGCCTACTTCTACTCCATCCGGCTAGGACGCTAGGGAACGAACTGGAAGATATGCTAGATGAGAATTAATGTAAAGTCCAAACTTCCAAACACCCTTGGCAAGGGGTCTGTCTCCGGTTATATTTGGTATCTGTCTCTTGACGAGCACACATGCTACATTGGCGTAGTCACGAACGGACGTTCGGTCACCGACGTTTTTTCTCTTCCAAGAGTCATTCTCCGCTTTTTAATGCTCCTTTCCTTCTATTAGGACGACGCGACGCCATGAAGAGAATCTGGAGAAAGAGAAAAGCCAGAAGTGTAAACTCACAATCTCACATCATGAAACAACGCTAACCTCCTCCTGTTAAGGCCCAACTATTGAATTCAGAGCCGCGAATCAAAGGGAAAAAAAGATCTTCAAAAGGCCGGATGAAGAAATGAGATGGCCGGAAAGAGGAAACTACGCACTTTTTATCTTGAGGACCCTCGATAATTTATTTCCCTACGTGTGTATTAAATACTTTATTTTAGGACTTTCCAACTTCTCAGGACATCTTATCACAGCTGGGACACATTTTTTTTGCTTCCTTTGAGTTGAACTTAAAAGCATTATTCGTTTGAAGCTACCGGTGGCACTACAAAATATTAACATTATTTTGAACACGACTATTTCATTCAATTTAATTGAACAGTGTATTTAAAGTTTTAATGGACATCTATAAGTGCGAAATTCAGTTGCGGGGATCATCATTTTTTTATTTACGCAAATGGAATTTCAAAAGCTTTCCTTGATACTTTACAAGCGAGAAGAAATTGCTTTTTAATTACTTCATTTTATACCCATTCAAATTAATCAAAAATAGCTTATATTAATATACATATCACTTTCAGGTTCGTGTCTCGTATATTTTTGATGATACTTGGTGAAACCGAGGGTGATGTAACATTAGTGTTGGATGTGTGAAGTGTATGGTTAAAATGGTTTCCCAACATTTTCAAACTCCAAGGAGTTACAGGATTTTGAATTTTGAAATCTGACGTTTTGGAATACACCATATTTTCCAAACCGCGGATTAAATTTTAACGATTTTTTCAGGTGTAGTGTATCAGTTGTAATTGATTAATTTAATTAATTAAGTAATTTTATCGACAAAATGTTACTTTAAAAACGAAAAATCTATACTGTTCACTATTTGATGTTATAACTTGTATTCAACAAAAAGCATTACTTAGTAAATATTTTTCGCTTGCACGCACCCCTGCACATCAAATACAAGAGATACTGAGCATTGGGAACTTTTTTACAAAAACATAGAAGAAAAATGAAAGACTTGACATTCGTTCGCTATTCGCATTATTAGAAAATTTTAAACAATTTAAAAATCGCTTGCACGTATAAATTATAAAGGTGGACTCAACAAAAAGACTTGGAAAAATTTTCAAAATATTTAGTTGAATCGTCAAAATACATGGTGAAATTAACAAAATGAATCAATCAAAAACTATGGCTCGGCGTAAGACAAATTTTGTTTTACTTGACCATTCTATTTTAAATCAGCATTCATTGTTACAATTTGGTTAATTTCTCTTGAAGTTTCCGTTAATTTAATCTATAAATAATTTGGTAAATCTACTAAAGCACATGCTTAAATCTGTAAAATATTTTGTATAATTAACGAAACGAAACAACCAAAAACGATGATTGATAAAGCTATATGGGTTTGGCCTATAACACACATTTGTTACTTAAACAAACTTTATTTTAATCAAACAAATGAAGAAAACAAAACTGTTTCGTTGTAAGAGCAAATTTGTTTTCTATATAATACACTACGGCCTAAAATTGAAAGTTTGGTCATGTATACAACAATGTATGTTTTTTAACTTAAATACACTAATGAAATGTTACTTATTTCATTGCACCTTTTTTGTAATTTCATACAATATTCACGGGATTTTGTTTTTAATAAAAAAATACGGATTGATTTTCAGTCACAATTGTATTAGAAAATAAATTAAATACTATATTGATTGCCAAATAGGATCCAAACAATCCAAATGAATTTGTCTAGAAAATAACAATGGAACAGTAAGGATTGCACTATTGGCATTGTTTGTGGATTTGTCCGGACTTTCTTCTGTGGGAACCAGAAATCACTTGGCTTTCGCCTAATGATTGCCTTTATCGCATCCGACGAATAAAGCTCTGGTATTTCATTCCAGACAATCTTCTGGGTGTACGCGTGCTCACTTTATCAATGATTTAGTGAAAACCTTCGTGAAACATTTGACACAAGGCCAGGAACATGGTTCATTTTTATTACAAGCAACTTATTATTTTTATCTACAATTTTAAAGGTTTCATCGTAATCAATGCATACCAATATTTTTTTACTCCCAATTTCTTGAAAGATTGAGAAAAAATCATACAGTTAGTGGATATTCCTTACCTCATAGAACATAACGCAAACATTTTTATATTTTATGTTTCGAAGTGTCTCGTCGTCCCGAAATTCGGGATGACTAGCCCGTTTTCAACATTTGGCTAGTCGTCCCGAAATTCGGGATGACTAGCCCATTTTCAACATTTGGCTAGTCGTCCCGAAAATTATGTATTTTTTTTATTTCTCTCCTTTCGAGTAAGCCGAAGATTAACAAAACTGCTCTTCATCCCTAATTGAAAATAAATGTTAAAAAACGGATAGAACTAAGAGTTAGGTTATATTTTATAAAGTGTAGTCTTTTAAGCTTTAACGTATCTAAATTATGTTATGTATTTGCACTGTGTCACCGCAGTCTCAAGGTCGTTCGAAACTTTCCCATGATTTCCGTGCTCTGATTGGACCTTCCTTTGATGTGATCTATAGACTCTTGACTAGATACACTTGTTGCCTTTGTATTTAGAATCAATCATTCATTTGTAAAGAGTAAAATTCAATAATTATTCGCTCTAGCACTCTAAAACACTTTTTTGTGATCCAAAAATTAATTGAATTAATTCTACAATGATGATTTATCATAAAAAATTTATTTAAACATTTAATAATTCCCAAAAAGCAAGTTCTTTACTGCCAATGAGACTGCCGATGCGACGCATGCGTAGTACAGTTGGGGAGCCGAATTGAGAGCACTGCATCTTTATTCGGTTTTTCGTTCGATTTTGCGTGTTATTGCGCGTTGGTTAACGATCACGTGACATATAGATCAGCTGTTCTGTGTGCCAGCCTATACTGGCCGTAACACCCCTACCCCTTTTCCAACGCCTCGTGGGGGCGGAAAGGCACCCCTGTGACAGGTCACAAAAATAATGTAAGGTAACACCCCTACCCCTTTTCCAACGCCTCGTGGGGGCGGGAAGGCACCCCTGTGACAGGTCACAAAAATAATGTCAGGTAACACCCCTACCCCTTTTCCAACGCCTCGTGGGGGCGGGAAGGAACCCCTGTGACTAGTCACAGAAATAATGTAAGGTAACACCCCTACCCCTTTTCCAACGCTTTGTGGGGGCGGGAAGGCACCCCTGTGACTAGTCACAGAAATAATGTAAGGTAACACCCCTACCCCTTTTCCAACGCCTCGTGGGGGCGGGAAGGCACCCTTGTGACAGGTCATAAAAATAATGTAAGTAACACCCCTACCCCTATTCCAACGCCTCGTGGGGGCGGGAAGGCACCCCTGTGACAGGTCACAAAAATAATGTCAGGTAACACCCCTACCCCTTTTCCAACGCCTTGTGGGGGCGGGAAGGAACCCCTGTGACTAGTCACAGAAATAATGTAAGGGAACACCCCTACCCCTTTTCCAACGCCTCGTGGGGGCGGGAAGGCACCCTTGTGACAGGTCATAAAAATAATGTAAGTAACACCCCTACCCCTATTCCAACGCCTCGTGGGGGCGGGAAGGCACCCCTGTGACAGGTCACA
>CAKNXH010062060.1:332172-354503 GCA_932178445.1 Andricus quercusramuli | reverse complement strand
TACCCCTTTTCCAACGCTTTGTGGGGGCGGGAAGGCACCCCTGTGACTAGTCACAGAAATAATGTAAGGTAACACCCCTACCCCTTTTCCAACGCCTCGTGGGGGCGGGAAGGCACCCTTGTGACAGGTCATAAAAATAATGTAAGTAACACCTCTACCCCTTTTCCAACGCCTTGTGGGGGCGGGAAGGAACCCCTGTGACTAGTCACAGAAATAATGTAAGGTAACACCCCTACCCCTTTTCCAATGCCTCGTGGGGGCGGGAAGGCACCCCTGTGACAGGTCACAAAAATAATGTCAGGTAACACCACTACCCCTTTTCCAACGCCTCGTGGGGGCGGGAAGGCACCCCTGTGACTAGTCACAGAAATAATGCAAGGTAACACCCCTACCCCTTTTCCAACGCCTCGTGGGGGCGGGAAGGCACCCCTGTAACTAGTCACAGAAATAATGTGAGGTAACACCCTTACCCCTTTTCCAACGCCTCGTAATTTTGGTCTAGTTGAAAGCAGTAAAATTAATTTAGTGCATTATTTTCAGGCTGACTAGACAAATGTTGAAAATAGGCTAGTCGTCCCGAATTTCTGGGTCATTAACATTTTTTGTGATTTTTGTCTAGTTAAAACGAGAAATTTCCTAAAATGCATTATTTTTGGGACGACTAGCCGAATGGAGAAAATAGGATTGTCAATTTTGGTAATTTTGGTAATTTTGGTCTAGTTAAAAACAGTAGAACTAATAAAGTGCATTATTTTCGGGATGACGAGCCAAATGCTAGAAATAGGGTAGTCGTCCCGAATTTCGGGATGACTAGCCAAATGGTAGAAATAGGCTAGTCGTCCCGAATTTCGGGATGACTAGCATTTATCTTGATTTCCGGCTAGTCGTCCCGAAATTCGGGACGACTAGACGCAGCCTTTATGTTTAGGTTTTGAGTTTTATGTTGCCGTGAAAAACAATAAAGCGGAAACTACATTAGGGATTTCAACTGATTCGAAATTGTTTTCAAATTCAAGTGGTCAGAATGAAAACTTTAAAATAGTTTGTGCATCATAAAACGATTAGTCAAGGAAATCAAATATAAAATCAGAACAGAAGAAAAGAAGAAAATACAAAACGACTTTGAAGGAACCATGAAACTATTATTTAAAGAGATGAAGGAAAGTAAAAGTACAGAGTTTGTCAGCATGAGAAACAGCAATTGTGAAATGCTATATGATTCTATCATATATATATGCTATATAGGTCAACAGAACTGCGACATAGAACATAATGCATCAGAAAACCCAATTGAGAAAGTCTGTGTCACTAAGGATAGAGATATAATTAAGAACTTTAAAAGATGAAGAGGCTGCTGGTGTAGACAGTATTAGTGCTGAAATGAATAAATACGGTGGCGAGTACATACCTTACAGGTTGTGCGAATTGATAAATTTATGTATCGAAACGAGAGAAGTCCCAGACGATAGGAGAAAAGCAATTATCGTACCAATATACAAAAGAGAGGGAGATAAAAGCGTCTACAACAATTACAGAGGAATCTGCTTATTGAGTACCGTAAGTAAAATATAATAAAAAATAAGTATTCGTAGGGTAATGAGAATTATAAAAGATATGGGAAGTCCAAAGTGGATTTATGGCAGGAAGATCATGTACAGATCACATATTTAGCTTAAGGCAGATCACCGAAAAAAGCTTGAGAATAGGAAAGAAAGTTTTCTGTGCATTTGTTGACCTAGAAAAAGCATTTGACAAGGTAAATAGAAGAGAACTTTGGGAAGTCCTTATAAAGAGTACGGAGTCAATGGATGGCAATAAAAACAATACATACAGGTAGTAAAGCGAGTGTAAGGGTTAATGGTAAACTGAGTGACTCGTTCGATATCATGCAAGGCATGAAACAAGGATGCGTTATGTCCTCATGGCTATTTATCATATTTATGGATAAGTGTCTAAGAATAGCCTCTTCGACCCAGAAGGTGTAGATCTCGAAATAGTGAAGGTACGTGGGTTAGCTTTAGCAGATTACAAGATTGTTATGGCAGAATCAATCCAGGATTTGCGAAGAATGTTGAATAAACTTAATATAAGCATGAAAAATATGGGCCCCAAAATTAACGTAAATAAAACAAAAATCATGATGTGTGAAGGAAAAAGTGAGAAAACAATGTGCAACATTGTTCTATATGATGAGAGATTAGAACAAGTTGACAAGTACGTATATCTGACTAGCCTATTCACTAGCGACGGAAAAATAGACGAGGAGTTCGATAGGCGCATAAACGAGTGTAAGAAGGTTATCAGTAGAGCAGGGTCCATTCCCAGAAATAAAAACATATAAAAAAAAATAAAATGGCCACACATAATTCTATATTTGTACCAACTGTACTATACGGTAGCGAGACATGGACCTGTCAAGAAAAAGACAAGAGGGAATTAAACGTGATTGGCAGGAAACCTCCGCGCAAAATATGCGGGAAAACACTGATGGACAAAGTCCTAAACGAGATAATCCTCAATGAATGTGGTACAGGAGAGACACTAGTTGACGTATGGGAAAAAAATCAGTTAAGATGGTTCAGGCATGTTGAAAGAATGAATGATGAACAAGTGACCAAACAAGTGTATAAAGGTAATGTAAATGACAGAATGCCCAGAGGTAGACCGCCGAATGAATGGTTAGAATCTGTGAATAAGACATTAATCCGAAGAGACATAAGAAGCCATAGAAACTCGAGAGCTTGCATGAAAAAATGCATGGACGTGATGGAAGCTAGAGTAGTATGCCAGGACGGAAAAGTGTGGTGCCAAATGGTTTGTAAACAGAGTGACAATAAAGTGAATGACGCCTTTGAAACAAAGACCTTCGATACTAATGGAGCCAAGTAGGGAACCACACAACAATTTTGTGAGGCTCTTCACTTAGGGTGACCGCTAGAGAGATTGATCAGTAAGCTGGGTCGGAGCAGTGTTGCGGAACGAACGTGTCATTTAAATAAATACCACGAGAATTCTAGATTAATCTAAAAAATGTATACTCTCTACCTCACACTACCCCTTTCCTCGCCGAGCATGTCATGCCTACTCCGAAAGGGAAATGGCTTAACGGTGTAATAATAATAATAATAATAATAATAATAATAATAATAATAAGTGTGAGTAAGTGTAAGTGTAAGTGTAGATTGTAGCTCTAAAAAGCATCCAGAGGCGACTGTTGTCACCTCCAACGATTGTGGCCGCTCTGTATGGATAACAGCGGTAAAATAAGAACCCCAAACTACACTATGCTCCTAATTTTGTACCTACAACATCAGCGCAGAAGATTCACCGAAAAAACGATATTCTAATATTAAGATTGTCATATTCTTACAGGCATATTCTTATTAATATTCTTAATAAAGTAAGCGAAATCCTTACTTTAAGAATATCTTCTAGCCAAAGGGAAAAAATATTCTTAAAATGAGAATATGAGTGGGGAAAGAAGAAACGCGCAAAGGATAGTGCGCCTTGCTCTGTTCAATCAGTTTTTTCAATGTTTTGTGCGTATCAGTTTTGTGCTGTCAGTTTTTCGCATTCGTAATTATTAACAAGCGTGAAGAAACGCAACAAATTGTAAGGATAAATCGCGTGAGCACATCCATCTCCTTCTCTTTATAGAAAATGTTAGAGTGAGAAATGTCTGATGTCACATTGAGGTTGAATACCGGCGTACCACACCGAGACATAACCTCTCTACATTATTTATTTGTTGACATGTGACATCAAACTTTTCTCACATTAACGTTCTCTGCGAAGAGATACAGATAGAGTTAGAGATGTACACATGCGATTTATCCTCAGAATTGGTTGCATTTCTTCGAGCTCGTCACTTATTATCAAATTACTGCGACAGATTTCAGATGAAAAATGGAAGAAATGAAAACGTGGCTAGAAGACCACCAACTTGGCGAGCTTGTCCACTTATTTGAATATAAGTATTAAGAATGATTTTTTTAAAAGTTATTTTGTGGATTGACTTCTTTTAAAGTTAATTTTTGCTTTGTTTTTTGTGTTTAATCTCTTTTCCAGTGGTGTAGTCCTCAATGAAAAAGTGGCCACTATTTTATATTTTTATTTCAGAATTCATTTTGTTTGTTTAAAAATTCTATTATTTGGGGAAATGTAATTATTTTGTTGAAAATGCAACTGCGTTGTTAAAAAAGTCATTTTTTATCAAAAGTTCAACTATTTTGTTAACAAGTTATTTTTTTAGTTAAAGTTGTTCATCTCTTTGGTTGAAAAGTTAACTATATTCATGGAAATGCGTTTCATGTTTGGTTGAAAATAAACTTTTTTCAACTGATAATAAAACTATTCCATTTTTGGTTGAAAATTTATCTTTTTCAGTCAAAAATTTAACTATTTGGTTAAAATTTCATCTTTTTTAGTTCAGAGTTCAACTTTTTGGTTGAAAATTCATGTATTTTGTTCAAAATTCGTCTTTCTTGCTAGAATTTTAATCTTCTTGGTGGAAAATGTATCCTTTTTGGTTGAAAAAGCAATTGTTTAGTTGAAATATTAACTGCTACATTTTTTATATTTGAAAAGTCAACTATTTGCTTTTAAATTAACTTTTATGTTCAAAATTTGGTAGAAAATTCATCTTTTTAGCTTAAAAATTCAACAGTTTGGTAGAAAGTGGACCTATTTGGCTGAAAATTAAACTTTTTGGTTGAAAATTCATATTTTTGGGTTGAAAGTGTAAATTTTTGTAGATAATTCGTCTTTTTGACGTTCAAATTGAAAATTTTTGTTTGTAAATTCATTTATTTTGTTGGAAAGACGTGTTTTTTGTTAGAAAATTAATCTTATTTGTTCAAGATACAAGCTTTTGGTTACAAATTCAACCATTTGGTAGAAAATGTTTATATTTGGTTAAAGTCATCTTTTTGGGTACAAAATTATTCATGTGTGTTGAAAGCTCAACTTTTTCGTTGAGAATTCTACTATCTTCTTGAAAATTATCTTTTTTGTTAAAAATTCATTTTTTCCGATTTCAAGTCCACTGTTTACTAAATCTTTGTTTGCTAAAAATTCAACTATTTTTTAAGAAATCGAACGATTTTGTAAAAAATTGACCTATTTTGTAAAAAATCTAATTATTTTTAAAACATTCAACTATTTCGTTGGAGTCATCATTCTCGTTCAAAAATTCATCTTTCATGGTAGAAAAGTTATCCTTCTTGGTTGAAAATTCATCTTTATTGATTGAAAAGTAACTTTTTCGTTGAAAATTCAACTGTTTTTGAAATTATTCGTCTTTATGGCTTGAAAATTTTACTATTTAGTTGAATCTTTGCCTATTTTTGAGAATACTCGTCTGTTTTACTGGAAATTTCATCTATTTTATTGTTAATGAAATCGTTTGGTTTAAAATTATTAATATTTTTTTTCGAAAATACGTCTTTTTGTATTCAAAATTCATCTCTTTGGGTAGAAAATATTTTCTGGTTGAAAATTCAACTATTTTTTTGAAAATGCAATATATATTTCAGTTTGAAATTTTACGAATTTGAAGTGTTTGTTTAGTGTCATATAGCTTAGTGTCGTTCTATCCATGTTTTCCTTGTGCAGGAGCTGATGACAATACCTATATTACTTTCAAGCATTGGCTGTAAAGATATAAGTTTTCTTTGCTATTTTCTACATCAATTTCTCGAAGCTTTTCTTGTAATTGTTACGTATAAGTTGTACAGTACCTACAGTTAACAATTAACTAAAACTTTCTGTTATTTACAGTGAAATAAAATAAAATTAAATAAGACTGCTACAATATGTATAGATCTATAACTATATATACATTATATATTAATTTTCATTTGTGTGTTGTGTATAACGTAAAATTGCAATGTAATAATTTTAATAATAATTTATATTGTATTATTTACCACAAAAATATTTTTGAAATAAAAAGTATTCAAATCTTACTATGGAATATATATTCTTAATGTGAGAGGGTCTTCATTGTACATTAAGAATATATTGACGCCTATTTAAGTTGCAAGTATTCTTAAACTTAGTGGGAAATTATTAAAATTAGAATATCGTTTTTTCGGTGTTTCAGACATCGTATTATATACACTTCTAACATCCTTATACATCAGTCACTTGACTTAGTCCGTGGCTATGATGAAAAACCGGGTTTACCCGAGAACAAGATTAAAAAAATAAATAAATAATAAGTGCATTTGCAATGTTAAATTGTTTTGAAAAAATAGAATTGTCTATGTTCTGAAAAGGGAAGCAGTAACTCAATAAATAATATATTTAAAGATGTTTTTAAATCAAACAGATTTCATACATAAGTTTTAATGACAAAAGATATTTAAATATTTTAAAAATAGGAAAAAATTATGATACTAAAGTAAAGACATTTTTTATATTCTCGAAAAAACAGGAGATTCCCATCGAATCTACAAAATTACGATGTGTCCGAGTGCAAACCATTGAAAAACGGTGAATGGTCTAACAATCATCAAATTCCACGGCTTTCTCGAACATTGCAGATCTCGTTTATGTTGGTTTATTTTGGTAAAAAAACACCCCTCTAAAAATCCGTGGATATAAAAATCTCGTCGAGGCAGTGCGTTTTCTCACGACAGGATGGTTTTTTTAGGAAAAACTGCGGGAAAGTCGCGCAGCTTTAAACCGATTTCATGCCTCCCCATATTGGGCCTTGCCAGCTAACAACCTAGCAGTATTTCACATTTTTTATCGAGAAATTTTTTTACACCTTCCGCTGCTCCTCGTGGAGAATCTGTGCCAGTTGGAGTACCGTAAGGCTTTTTTCCCTCTCCACATAACACAAGGTGTTTCCTTCCTCGTCTGGTAGTTCCGGTGTCCATGAACCTCCCCTATGTCTCTTTTTCCCATTTTCTCTCTTGCTCTCATTCCTGCTTTCGCCCTCTTCCGCCGCGCCGCCGCTCCCCACTCCACGCAGGCACGATACCCCAATCATAAAAAAATGTTGAGAGCCTCCACGCACTCGCGATTTGTGTACGGGGTCCATGGAATGCACCTAGCGCACCTTGGGTTACACCCCGTAGGAATCACGGCGTTTTTTTAACACGTGTATGTGTTTTGCAAGGAAGAAGAGAATAGTTGCGAGAGAGGGAAAATGTAAGAGAGAGTATAGAAGGGGAAGAGTCGTGCGAAAGTAACATTGTGAGAAATTTTTTATGCAAAAATGGACATGGGAAAAAATACCTCCCGACCACCGAGTGGATCCTCGAAGGCGAGAAACATAGATCGATTGATAAAGCTATTCTTCGCGTTGCGAGTAACGCGCCCATAAGTTCGTAAACAAATTGCGACATTCTTCATTAACATAATGCATAATTGAGTGTGGAGGATTAAGGACAGTCAAAGGAAAACTGAATCGGATGTTACTGTACTTGACCTCTTACACTTTTCATGCTACTTCTATCCAGAAAATTTTCTAACAGTATTCTACGTTCTCTCTAAATTTGAATTATTCAATCTGATATCAATAGAGTGGTCCTGGTTCATATTATTTCTCCAATTTGTTTGTTCCCACTAGCAGAATTTATTCCAATTTTCAAAAAAAGTAAGTTCTGAAAATTTGAGCCAAATCGGTTAATATTTGATCATGAATCAAGGGACTTGGAGTTTTGCATAGAATTAACATGCGAAATCGCGCAAACGAAAAATCTATATAAGTTGTCATACTAAACAAGCATTCACCTAGGTTCTAGGACCTACAATATATGTCTGCATGCGACGCTTGCAATATCTTAATAATTCAAAACAAAATGGTATTGATGGTCTTCTCAATGAGCTTAAAAATGATAATTTCTATAGTTTTATTAATAAAGGATAATCTAGAATGGTGAAAAAATCGAATAATTTATTCTAAAGCGAAGCGAGTACAAGATTCAAAATGGAAAATTTAAAAAATCCAAAATGACGGCTAATATAAGTATTTAGTTAAATTTCGTACGTAAAATTTCCATATTTTTATATGCGAGTTTTGTCAAGACTTTTTTAATATCTGAACAAAAATACATAAAGGTAAACTAAAAACAAAGTTTCAGTCGCTTTGGGGGTTTCTAAATTTTTAAATTTCTCGGAGTGTCTTATACAGTTTCTGAATCTTAATTTCTTGTTCTCTGCCAATTTATTAAATCATCTAATTGCAAATTGTAGAAATGATTTTGTGACTTTTCAGAATGTGTATATTATTTAAATAAGCAACACTTGACTTCTAGAGTTTCGAGACTGATTTAAAATCTATTCCTTCTATTACACATCCCTTACTTTCCCTTACCATATGAATTCCCTAATCCCCGGAAGTATAACGAGAAACGAAGCAAAAGTTATGTAGATTTGTCATTTTTTCCCCAATGCAATTCATCCAATAATAATTTTCAAGGCCCTTTCTTTATGGGTAAATATTAAGTGATGAGGCTCAAAATTGAAGTGCTTTCTTTGTTTTTGACATCGGAACAAATCTTTGGTTTCTTTCCAAATCCACCTGAAAATTCCAAAAAAGTTCCAAATTCGTAAAATATATTGACGGCGGTTTGTCTAAATTGTATCATTTCAAAACTATTAAAAATTAATAAACAGGAAGTCTGGAAGAAGTTGTAGAATAATGCAGATTCATTTTCTGTTTATTAATTGGAAGTATCTGTGCGTACCGAAAAAATCCAGCTATACGTACCGAAATTTCAGTACAAATAGCCCCTTTTCCAGCTCCCCTTATTTGTACCGAAAAAATCCAGCTATTTGTACCGCAATTTCGGTACACGAGTATGAAACCATCTGTTTTCAATAAAAGATAAAATTGTTTCTCTGAAATATAGATTGAAATGTTATCAAAGTAGTACTACTTTAAATGTTTTCTTCAATTTGAAATACTTTCTGAAATAATAAACCGTTTTTAATGTTCTATATATGTCATTTTAGAGGACATTTTCTATAGTATAGCAGCAAATTATCCTCATGCATAATTTAATGGTTGAGTATAATAACAATACACAGAAAAAAAAGTGTCGAGGCAGTCTCCACCGCAGCAAGTTTTGCTACTGAAGTAGGTTTTACGGCGATGAGGATACACTGAACCTGGTTCAATTTAAGAGAGTTACTGAAAGTCACAATAAATGACTGATAAGTTATATAAATTATCACAAGTTTCCATAAATAACAGGAAATTTAGCAAATGTATGGTAACTTATGGTCACTTTTATAAGTCTTATCTATTACGGAATTTAGCATGATAGTAGTAGGTAATTAGGTTTCGTGGTAAATTCTATAAGTGAGCGAGTAGCAAAATTTACTGATATATAAACTGCTTTGAAATGGCTATTTCTTTGAAAACTTGAAAAAGTTTATTTTCTCAAAAACACGATAATTTTTTTCTTTTTTTCTAGATTTTTGTTTTCTTATTATTATTATACTATTAAGCCAAATCTCTTTCAGGGTAAGCATATAACTCACTCGGTTTTAGCCTCTTTATAGTCGGGGATCAAGAAATTCATATGAGAAAAGTGAGAAAGGGAAGTGTAAGATGAGGTATAAGGGGAAGGTATACATTTGTAGATCAATCTAAAATTACCGTGTTGCTTATTTAAATAACATGTTCGCTTCACAAGAATATTCTGCCACAGGTCACAGATCAATCCCTCTAGCAATCGCCCCAAGCGAAGAGCTTCACAAAGTCATACCACACGGGCCCATTAGTATCCATAAGGTCTATAGTTTCAGACGTCACTCACTCCGCTGACACTTTTCATCACACATTTCTTGTAAAATATTTTTCTCCCCACTTTCCAGTCCTGGCATACAACTATAGCTTCCTTTACGTCCATACATCTTTTCATGCAAGCTCTTGTGCTTCTACGGCTTTTTACATCTTGTCGCCTTGGAGGCTTAAAGTCTCATTCACACACATATATAGCGAATATCACTATAGACGCACTAATAACGGCAAATAATAGAAATAGTTTAATTTCATTGAAAAGTGAACATTCTCATTTCTTGCCAGATCAACACGTCATGTTGGATTTTGAAATAATTGTCCATACGAATACGAATTGCAGGGCATAAAAATGGGGGGCCAGATCTTATTTTCACTTTCAAAATCCCTAACCTCAAAATATTCAACTTCTTCCATGATGATTATCCTTTTGTAACTCACCACAAGCGACGACTATAAACCTCAAATTTAGCAGAAATTTTTTAAAACTATTTATAGAGCAAAACTTAAAAAATTCATCATTTTCTTGCAAAAAATGTTTTTACCAGACCCTAAAATTTGTTTGTCAAAATGATGTACCGATTCTATTAATTCTTATTGAAAAATTGTTATATAAAATAAGGGACACGAACTAGGTCATTCATCTGCTTTTGTTTTGGTATAAGATTACTAATCGTCGACGTATATTGTTGAAAAGGATCTATATGAGAAGGATCATTCTTCTCTGTCTGTTTCCTTCTTCCTCTGTCTCTCTCATTCTATTAGGTTTGATTCATTCAGTTCCACGCGAGCCAGAAGCACTATAAAGTATGACGATAGGTATACATTATGATTATAGTATAGCTATAGTTCATCCGCGATTCTAAAACGGGGCCTCAAGCCGTTACTCGCTAGAGTGGGGGGTCTTCTGCCTCTGGACGGTTCCCTTTCCTCCCCTCAATTTCACAGCATCCTTCTCTCATCCTCGTGAGTCTCGTGACTGAGCTACCCCGCTCCAGCAATCCCTAGATCTTATAGCCGCCCCTTCCGTAGCGGCAGATGGCCGGCCAAGGGGTAAGAAAAAAACGTGAAAGCAAATGAAAAAAAGAGACGCGGCTAGGTTTATAAAAAGCGATTGAAAAACGGACGAGGCCCGGGGGCTGATGCTCTCCGGAACACGTGTGTTCTTACCGAAAATTCGTGAGAGAATGCATCTACACGTCTTTTTCTGGATTCTGGATTCCCGCGTCTGCTAGCTTCACTAGCTTTTTTAAATCTTCATTTCTCACCCCTCTTACTGCTCGTTCAATTTTGCCCATTTTCACTAGCCACCCTCACTCTCTGATTTCTCGATCAAATTTCGACTATTCATCCGTATCCTCTTTGCCTCCTTAATTCTCGTCCTCGTATCTCGAGGACGAAATCAGCGAGATCGACATTTTCAATTTACTTCTCGGATGTCGTTCGGCTCTCAGTGCGAGAGATACGAGCATTGATCTTTATTGTCCAATCTCGACCAGGTGTGACCCCAATTTTTTTAGACGACTTGTCGCGACTTTCGACCGATTGTTCTCGGATTGTTGTCCCTACCAGAAAATTTCGGGATTATCAGGTGGATCATTACAGTATTTTGAATGGTGTCTTTAATCATTAAGTTCCTCAAACTATAATTTAGAAGGAAATTAGAATAGATGTGAGAAGTTGTAGTATTCATAAAACATAAAAGTACTAATCAAGAACAAAGCAGCAACAAAAGACGGTTTAAAAACGACACAAATGCAAAAGAAGATCCATATTCAGTATTCACCTTAACGATTTTTTGAATGTAACACAACTACTCATACAAAAATAAAAAAGAAATATTGAACATATCAAGTTTGCTCTAAGTTTTTTTCGAATACTTTATTTTTTTCAATTGACTGTTTTAATTCCTTGTAACGAGGATTGCGAAGGTTTAATAATAATTTGTACTCTATATATTGAAATTTTCAAAACTTTCGGAAGTTATTTATTTAAAAAATAATTTTTTGAGCTATCACATATGATGTCACGCTTTAGAGGGTATGGGGGCGTCTTTTTTAAACCGATGCTTACGTGTTTAAGCATAGGAAAAGCCCGTAACTAGGGGAAGGGGAGTGTCGAAAATCTCTGAAACATGCGTATCATTATATGTGAATGCTCCCTTTTTTATTTTCCAGGGAAGCCTAATTTGTTAATTTTAGATTAGGTAATAATAGAGGTATTAACATTTAGTTTTTCCACAAAATTTGGAAAATTAACGGGTCGGATAGACTACTACAGGGAGGTTAACCATTGGCAAAGTTGTTATTCGTGTAAACCGTAAATGAATTCTAGAGTTATTTATTACTGAATAACCATTTCTTATTTTATTGTGAACAGCTGTGTGTCAGCGCAGTCTAGTACATTGAATGTAAAAAAATGTTATGTTACTTTATTGATAATTGTAACAGTATAATTTGTAATTTACCTAATGCTATTAGTATCTTAGCAAGATTTTATGAAGTTAGGGGACGAACAATCGAACATACATATAAAATATGAATTCTGTTAGTTAAATAAACGTGGGACCTTAATTAAATTAAATTTAGAAAATAAAACGTCTTAGTAACAATAAGTATTTAGTTTTACAAACATCCCAGGCGGAAATATTATATATAGTTTATATATAGTGTGAAGTATTATATATAATATTCGTTGGTTTTATACATTTTTTATATAAAACAAATGAATATTATATATAATACTTCACACTATATATAAACTATATATAATATTTCCGCCTGGGATAAAATATTATAATATTTTAGGGCCGGAAATATTGCATAGTTCGACACATTTTGTGTAGTCCGAAATCAAACAGTGTGCAATGGTAAATTAACTTTATTTTGTAAACAAAATTTCTAGTTTTCTGAAGTGATATTATAAAGTATTACAAATTACTTCAATGTCTGATAAAACTATTATTCTTTAGTCTACAAATTATCAAAATCCCTATTTACTTATCGTAGCGCTTGACAGTCTTATCCCCTTTTCTCGTTTTTCCACTTAAATGTGAACTGAATATTATAAGAACCCAATAAGAAAATCCAATTATTTTTGCTTACATTTCTTCTTTTTGGTTTGAAAAGTCTGCTATTAAATTTCTTACTAATAAATCATCTTTTTTGTTTAAAATTTTTATTATTTACTCCTAATTTAATTGTGTTTAATTGAAATTGCAACAATTTTGATAAAAAGTCATATCATCCTTTTTAGTTGAAAGTTCAACTGTTTTGTTGGAAATTCATCTTATTTTGTAGAAATTTTATCCTTTTTAGCTGAAAATTCAATTGTCTGATTCGATCAATACATATTAATCTGTTTCGTTTGAAAATGAGAATTTGAAGATTCATGATTACAGTTAGAAATTAATTTATTTGCTCGAAAATTTGTGCATTAAAAATGTTTTATTTTACTATTTTGTTGAAATTTTTCTCTTGCAAATGAATTTCTCTTTATTACTTTAAAGTTCAACTATTTGATCAAAAATTCATGTTTTTTTTTTAAATGTTGTCTTTTTGGTATAGAAAATACATTTGTTTAGTACAAAATGCAACTGTTCCGTTTGAAAATTAATCTGCTCTGGTTTTTTGTTAAAAGACAATTTTTTAAATCGAAAATTTAACCATTTGGTTAAAAAATCACTCTTTGGTTAAACATCAATTTTTTTGTTGAAAATCCTTATTTTTGGGTTGAAAATTAAACTGATTTGTAGAGCATTAGTCTTTTTGGTTCGAAAATGCAAAAGTTTGGCTGAAAATTCAACTATTTCATATAAATTTGTTTTTCAGTCGAAAATTAAGTTTTTATGACACATGCATGAGTTCAGTCCTTTTCGAAGCCTATGAAGCGGGGCTAAAGATCTACTTTTTTCACCCTAGGGACTGAAAACTGACTTCTCATAAATTTCCGGAAATTTATGGAAATTTAAAAAAACGAATTTTTGGTAAGTTACCATATTTGCCTGTAAAATTACCATAAATGAACGAATTTTTCATAAATTTCCGGAAATTTATGGAAATTTTTCGAAATGAATTTTGGATAATGTATGGTAAGTTACCATATTTACCTGTAAAATTACCATAATTCACGGAAAATTTTCATAAATTTCCGGGAATTTACGGAAATTAAAAAAAATAATGTTGTGTAATTCATGGTCAGTTACCATGAATCACCTCTAAAATTACCATAAATTAGGTTAGCATTAATTTCATGCTTCATTATACCCCCCTGATTGTACAAAACCTAATATGGACTGAAATCCTGACAGTATTTCGAGAAATGTCTGAAATCATCCATTTTTTATAAAAAATATCGTATGCGCCAAGGGGGGAGGCACTTTTTCCCCCTAGGTGCACAATATACTATTTTTTAATGAAAAGTGGACTATTCCATTTTTGGTTGAAAATTGATCTTTTTAGTTCGAAAAGAAATGTATGTGTTTTGTTAAGGATTCTTCATTTTTTTAGAAAATTGAACTTCTTTGTTGAAAAGTAGAAAATTCCGTTAAATGGTTAGAAGTTTAACTGTTTTTTAGAAGGCTCTTCTTTTTGGCTTGAAAATTCAACATTTTGGAGGAATTTTTTTTCTCTATTGACGGCATGAATTACGTAATATATCGACGGGGCTTGGGGGGGGGGGCTTAAAACTTACAGAGCCTAACAAAGGAGGGTACGTGGTTTAAAATGTAAAAAAAAGTATTTGCGTCATTCATGCACAGCCCCTATAAATAGGACAAATATTTAAAAAAGACTGTAATGTTGAAAAAAGAAAATAAGGCTTTTCAAGATTTTCCAGACTCAAGATTAATGAAAAGCAATATTGAAGAGAAGATTGTTTTCTAACGAGGCTGCTACTTTCATAGAGATTATGTACAACCATCCATACCTCAATATATTTTGAATCTTTAATTATTTTTGTAATTATATTATGAAAGTCGCAGATTTACCCTTATAAGTTTTAAAGTCTGAGATCAACTGACCTTTAAGTGAAACAAATTTAAAAATGTAATGTACTGCTTAATTGATCATTTTATATGAATGTGAAAAAAGATTTAATTTGAAACAAGTACATAAATAAAGACAACTTGAGTTTATAACGAACATGTGCAAGACTGTCACGTAACAAATTATTTCAATAGAACTTTTTCATAAACTAGTAACTCGAATGAATTTTTCATACCACACAGACGAAGCCTGTGTGGTGTGGAAAATTCTTGCGAGTTATTATAGTCCATGAGTATGAGTTCGTGTAAAAGAATTGGTCACGTGACATTGCACATGCCCTTAACTGTGTTGTTTTCCACCCACATCCCTGTTGCCTATCGACTATATGTTGTTCCACCCTCGATGCACATGATAATTCTCCCCTTGCTATCTGCAACAGGATCTTTTTTGCGTAACTGTAAAGGATCCTAAGCACCGGCTACCCTGGCTCTCGGCTGACCTAGGATGGATCTCAGGTAGAAAAATCGAAATTCGTAAAAGAACAGTGAGAAGCATAGCGTAGCCATAGAGGACGCAGACCAGCTGACCAACCGTGGGAAGAGGCGATCCCTGACTTTTTTCTTCCACCAGAGGATTTCAGAAAATTACTTTTAAATTGGCGAACCCCTACTCTCTAAAAACACCGGACAGGTATCGTCTAGCCTAGCCTGATGCGCTTCCGGAAATCAGTCCTACAGTCAAATTAGTCCCGCTGTTCCAAACGGGATGTCAGGATCCGTAAAGCTAAGGTTAAGTGCCTTTCTGACAGTTTATCTAAACTCCAGGAAACCAAAATCAAACCAGGTGCGGTCAGCAAATCCTGAGATTTATTTCGATGCACTATAAATCACTTTACAGTGCTTCGATATAGAAAGAAATAAAACTTCAATTCCTTCAAGGGGTGAAGCTTAAACAAATTGGCTCATTGGATTTGCAATTTTTCCAAAACAGTTATTAATCATTTAATTATATACAGAATAATTATGTAAATATTCAATATTTCCCTTTATTTATTTTGTGTTCAGCTTCCTTTGCTTATATCAGAATTAATTCTGTTAAAACATGTCACGAGGGATTTATAGTATTGAATGTGAACTTCTTTTTATTAACATATACAACTGTATAGTGTTGTTGAGATTAAATATTCTTTAGATGTTCGAGAATTAAGTTCAACTCTATGCATTCTAAAATCTAAGCTAACAGAAATGCAAGGAGCTAAAAAAACTTTTATAAACCAATGACGGAGCCAGAAAAGAGTGATAAAAATATCAAGATATTGCAATCTGTATTAAAATAATATAAGAGCTTTTATGAAAAAGCAACAAGATGATAAAAAGGAATAAATATAATTTTCTGAATTATCTCTTCTTACTCGTTATCACAAGTCTTAATAAATTTAGGATTATCTGAATTTTGTTAAGTTGAGGGATTTAAACTTTGACTTATTTTCAAACGAAAAAAAGTTCAAATGTCATTTTTTCAAATGTCTAGAATTTTCACCTTTCATGTTTGTAATTAACTTTTAAAAAGGCAGCTTTTAAGTAGATTTCTTCTGTATGTGAAGTTTGTTCTAAATTTCAAGGTTTTTAATATGATGTTTGTAATAAAATTTGCTTTTTTTTAAGGCTGCGTCTAGTCGTCCAATTGACTATAGACCGGAAATTACTACAGCCGGAAATTCAGATAAATGCTAGTCATCCCGAAATTCGGGACGACTAGCCTATTTCTAGCATTTGACTCGTCATCCCGAAAATAATGCACTTTATTAATTCTACTGTTTTTAACTAGACCAAAATTACCAAAATTGATAATCCTATTTTCTACCTTCGGCTAGTCGTCCCAAAAATAATGCATTTTAGGAAATTTCTCGTTTTAATTAGACAAAAATCACAAAAAATGTTAATGACCCTGAAATTCGGGACGACTAGCCTATTTTCAACATTTGTCTAGTCGGCCTGAAAATAATGCACTTAATTAATTTTACTGCTTTCAACTAGACCAAAATTACTGAAAATGACTAGACTATTTGGCTAGTTGTGCCGAAAAAATGCTAATACTGTAATTATGGGCAAGATTACGATATCCGTGGGGGCTTTCCGCCCCCACGAGGCGTTGGAAAAGAGGTAGGGGGTGTGAACTTACATTATTTCTGTGACTAGTCACAGGGGTACCTTTCCGCCCCCACGAGGCGTTGGAAAAGGGGTAGGGGTGTTACCTTACATTATTTTTGTGACCTGTCACAGGGATGCCTTTCCGCCCCCACGAGGCATTGGAAAAGGGGTAGGGGAGTTACCTTACATTATTTCTGTGACTAGTCACAGGGGTGCCTTCCCACCCCCACGAGGCATTGAAAAAGGGGTAGGGGTGTTACTTACATTATTTTTATGACCTGTCACAAGGGTGCCTTCCCACCCCCACGAGGCTTTGGAAAAGGGGTAGGGGTGTTACCTTACATTATTTCTGTGACTAGTCACAGGGGTGCCTTCCCGCTCCCACGAGGCGTTGGAAAAGGGGTAGGGGTGTTACCTTACATTATTTTTGTGACCTGTCACAAGGGTGCCTTACTGCCCCCACGAGGCATTGGAGAAGGGGTAGGGGTGTTACCTAACATTGTTTCTGTGACTAGTCACAGGGGTACCTTCCCGCCCCCACGAGGCGTTGGAAAAGGGGTAGGGGTGTTACCTTACATTATTTTTGTGACCTGTCACAAGGGTGCCTTCCCGCCCCCACGAGGCGTTGGAAAATGGGTAGGGGTGTTACCTTACATTATTTCTGTGACTAGTCACAGGGGTACCTTTCCGCCCCCACGAGGCGTTGGAAAACGGGTAGGGGTGTTACGGCCAGTATAGGCAATAACACGCAAAATCGAACGAAAAACCGAATAAAGATGCAGTGCTCTCAATTCGGCTCCCCAACTGTACTGCGCATGCGTCGCATCGGCAGTCTCATTGGCAGTAAAGAACTTGCTTTTTGGGAATTATTAAATGTTTAAATAAATTTTTTATGATAAATCATAATTGTAGAATTATTTAAATTAATTTTTGGATCACAAAAATGTGTTTTAGAGTGCGAGAGCGAATAATTATTGAATTTTACTCTTTACAAATGAATGATTGATTCTAAATACGAAGGCAACCAGTGTATCTCGTCAAGAATCTGTAGATTACATCAAAGGAAGGTCCAATCAGAGCACGAAAATCATGGGAAAGTTTCGAACGACCTTGAGCCTGCCGTGACACAGTGCAAATACATAACATAATTTGGATACGTTAAAGCTTAAAAGACTACACTTTATAAAATATAACCTAACTCTTAGTTTTATCCGGTTTTTAACATTTATTTTTAATTAGGGATGAATAGCAGTTTTGTTAATCTTCGGCTTACTCAAAAGGAGAGAAATAAGAAAGAATACATCATTTTCGGGACGACTAGCCAAATGTTGAAAACGGGCTAGTCATCCCGAATTTCGGGACGACGAGACACTTCGTTTTTTTAATTCTTTCGAAAAGTCAAGATTTCAAAAATGTTTCCCCAATTATAAAATCTTCTGTTCAATCACTATTTTTATACTCTCCTTAGGTATTATAGTGAATATCAATTCTTCAGATTTGAAGTTTTTCTAATTCGAATTTAAATTACTTGAAATTTTCGAATACCTTTTATAATAATTTTCAAAATTTAAATTTTGTTTTCTTGAAATTCGACCTTCAATGTGTATTTTTTTAATCGAATAATTATTTAATTTTCTCATGTTATGACATTAAATTGTTAGCATGTCCGCTTGGGCACATGCAATTGTTTGAGGCTTCTCGTCTTGGCTCGGATATACTTGTTTGGGTGCGTCGAATAGATGAAGTGAATTTATTAGTTTTTTAACTAAATTTCTTTTCTCCAACTACTGCACGGAGAAAAATGGATATTTGAACGTAACATCTAGATTTTCAGGGTTAACATATTTTATGTTTAACTATAGGACAGCAATCTAGATGTTCAAATTTAGTATCTGTAAATATTAAAATGTGAGATTTTACTCTGCAACATCCGAAATGTTCACTTGAATGTTCGTACATAAACGAAAACCAGATAAAGGTATGAAATGTCGATCAGATGATACATTCAGTCTTGTGGAGGTTATGTTTAATATTTTTAATTCAAAATAAAAAATAAAGATGTGGTAAGTAAGCTGAGAACGAATGATCTGTAATCAGCATTTAAAATTCTATCTATTTAAGGTTACTTGAACTCATATTTCATTATAAATTTACACACATTTCGTCAAATGGTCAAATGGTGTTCGAGTCAATATAACCTCAAACTTCAGAACTTTGTTTCGTCGTGCAGACAGACAAAAGTCGTTATCCAATTTTAATTGAGGATGGCTAATCTTGATTGTTTGAAAATGGTCATAAATTGTAATATTCCTTAATTGTAATATCAAAATTATATAGCGAAATTCCAATTCGCGATGCGCATGCGCTCAGGCGATTTTAACATCTGAATGTGTTTCAGTTTAACATACAAATATTTTTAAGCCTAACATCTCAAAAATATAGTAGATGTTTGGCATGAATATCTGCATGTTAGGCGGTACAATCTTACCCGCCTTCGAACATCTACATTTAAACAGCCATTTTTCTCCGTGTGATAATCCTTACTTCAGGTTTGGCAATGCACAAGGTAATGAGATGTAAGCAATGGCAACACGGTGTGCCTGGACCAACTTTTAATGCAAGGTCATATCACATCCAATTTTTTTTCTGGATTCGATTTAGGGGCTCAAAAATAGTGTGCAAAAAAATTTTTGGCCAAATCCCCCGAGCCGTTTTTGAAAAAAGTGTTTTTTATGGTTAAAAATCAAAACTTTCAAAAAAATGTGCTGCATTTCCAATTTTTTCACTTTATTTAACGAAACATGTTAACTAAATATAATATCAGTCCATATCAATACTGAAACAAAAAATAATTTATTTTTACTTATGTCGGACATTGTATTCTTGTACAGCTTTTAGTAAGTTACATGGGTAATGAGGGTGTTTGCTTGAAGCTTAATATTTAGCCCAGGTCGTTTTAAAATCCGAATGAAAAGATTCCATGGCTTGTTCACTGTAAAATCCAAGGCCTTTTTCCACTTCACGACAAAAATTAGGGACATGAAAAAAAATCGCATGAACTTTAGGTGTAATTAAAATTTCCAAATCACAGTAACTTTGCTTAAACTTAGATATACAATCTACGTATTTCAGGTGTAATGTTGAAGAAACAGAAGAATCAACGACGGATTGAAAAGCCTTAAAGCACCTTACATATTTTAAACAACCAGTGCTACATATTACACCCAATAAGTCGACTTTTTCAAATAGCATTTTTCAAGAATTACCTGCGAACGCTGGACTTCCATGTACAAACTCGCGAGTAACATTACACATCCTAGCCCATTGGAGACTTCATCTTCGAACTCCGTGAGCAGGTGTTTATACATTTCATTCACAACCCCGAGCGTCAGGTGTATTTTTGATGGTGGAATTATCTCTAATATTTTCATGTTAGCGTTTTCTGAGAATATTTTAAGAGTATTTGTACATTTCCATACTTCTTTGCAGATGATGTTGTACTTCCTCTGTCCTGCCACGCAAAAAAATTCTCCTTATAATTTCCAACAGTTCTGTATTCCCCACACGCGTTTAATTCTTCTTTTGATGCAGTGCACCAAGTGCAAGGAAACCTGCTTGCGTGTCACATGATGCCCGTCCACACGTTGGCAAGTTTTAAATCAGTTGCTATTGCCCCTTTTAAATCCTTCAATTCTAAGAGTGACCACAGAAATATTAGAAATAATCCCACCACCAGGACTACATCTGATGCTCGGGGTTGTGAACAAAATTTATAAACACATGCTGACGGAATTCGAAGATGAAAGTCTCCAATGGGGTAGGATGTGCAATTTTACTCGCGAGTTTGTACATGGGAGTCCAGCGTTCGCAGGTAATTATTTCAAAATGCTGCTTGAAGAAATCGACTTATTGCGTGGAATATGTAGCATTGGCTGTTTAAAATATGTAAGGTGCTTTAAGGCTTTTCAATCCGTTGTTGGTTCTTGTTTTTCTTCAACATTACACCCGAAATACGTAGATTGAATGTCTGAGTTTAAGCGAAGTTACTGTGATTTGGAAATTTCAATTACACCTAAAGTTCACGTGGTTTTTTTTTGTCCCTGATTTTTGTCGTGAAGTGGAAAAAGGCCTTGGATTTTACACTGAACAATTCATGGAATCTGTCCATTCGGATTTTAAAACGACCTGGGCTAAATGTAAAGTTTCGAGCAAACACCCTCATTACCCATGTAACTTACTAAAAGCTTTACAAGAATACAATGTCCGACATAAGTAAAAATAAATTATTTTTTGTTTCAGTATTGATATGGACTGATATTATATTTAGTTAACATGTTTCGTTAAATAAAGTGAAAAAATTGGAAATGCAGCACATTTTTTTGAAAGTTTTGATTTTTAACCATAAAAAACACTTTTTTCAAAAACGGCTCGGGGGATTTGGCCAAAAATTTTTTTGCACACTATTTCTGAGCCCCTAAATCGAATCCAGAAAAAAAATTGGATGTGATATGACCTTGCATTAAAAGTTGGTTCAGGCACACCGTGGCAAGCATTTAAAAAAACATTCATTTTACTAATATTTTTCTATCTTAAACAACTTATTACAAATAAAAAAAAAATCTTTTCAGATCGTTCGCATGAAAAAAAAAATCGCCAAGTTATGGTATTTTCAATTTTATTTTATGTTTAAAATTCTCTCTGAAAGGAATTTTTTAAATATATGTATTTTTTGATGCTCCGGAGAGTCCTTTTTCATATAAAATTATTTAATTAGTAGAATTTAAACAAATTTGTAGTCTAATGTGCCTCAAGCGGGTTTCGGGACATTTAAAAAAGTTGCAGCTAACGAAACAGATGTGCTAGAAATTATTTTCAAGGCTTGAATAATTGCACAAATTTTTTACTTCAAGACAGAAGGATGAAAAATTATGAGAAGATGTTATTCGAATCACTGTTTGAATTTTTCGGGAATTATATTTGACTCGATGCTTACCTTATCCAAAAAGCACAACATTTCTGAGAATTGAAAAGAAAAGGAAAAAATTATTTAACACAGGAAAATTTATGAAAAATCTTAAGAAAAGTAGTGACAAAAATTTACCAGTCAGAAAAAGTGGCTAAAAGTTACCTTTCTAAAAAAAATTGACTAATCTCTAGAATACTGACTGTATCAATCCATTCATTATTTGATTTTTTGCTCTACTCATTTCGAGGGTCGGAAAAAATATAAAGAAAAACTCAATCGAAAAATGGTATATGTGAGAAGAATGAAAAGGTCGAGGCACTGAGCTCTGCTTTTTCAAAGCCTCTCGACAAGGGAAGCGATGCATTTTTCGCGCGTTTAAAAATAGGTGGTCGCTTACAGAGAACTGGCCAGGGGTCAGTCACTCCTTGGCGCAGTCTGATTAAAATAGCCACTGAAACGGGAAAAAAAAAAAA
>CAKNXH010062060.1:265204-326109 GCA_932178445.1 Andricus quercusramuli | reverse complement strand
TATATATATATAGTAATAAAGGAGTGTGGTATATACTGGATAGTGCATACTTTCTCAAAATAATAATGACACTCAATCTGAAGGTATTAATTCGACCCACTACAAAATGATTGAAGAATGTAGCAGCAAAAACCGTAGTCTCATAGTGACTGTGACAACATTAATTTTTTCGAGAATTACAACTAAATTATACTATTATACAAATTCGACTGGTATCCATTGGTATAGGCCATAGGGTGAAGGAGGAAACTGATTTTTTAAATGTTTCATTTTTAAAAGTACAATTGCATACATATGCAACGTCTTAACTTACTTTTTAGCCGAAAATTCAATTCTTGTATAAAATCCTTTAGAATTTATTGATTGGTACATACTTCATAAAAATATCATCAAATTCTACAACGAGAGAAATATTAGTACGAAAGCGATGCTATTGATTTGAATGATCATGCTATAAAATTCTCAGTTTTAGAATATGACCGTAGATTCGAAACGTACACACGATTATTGGCTTGATTAAATATGTATATTTAATCCAAGAATTCACACCTGCCGTTCGAAGATAGTAAAGAAAGATCAATATCATATAAATTCAATATCATTTTTCATATAGTTTGAACAAACCTGGGATCCTTCTTGAATGAATATCATTTTGATAAATTACGAGATAATTTTTTTCTTTCAATTAGAAAAAAAGCTGAAAGTATTCTATATGCCATATGATATAGGCCTTGACTTGCTTCAAATCTTTTCTCCAGCTCTATAAAAGCAACTTAAAAGAAATAATCAAATGCAACTAAAAATCACTCATTTTTTTTTATTAAAGTAAGACATAGGGTCGGCCATTTCACTAATTCATATTTAGCAATAATAATAAATTATTTTTAATATACTTGGTTTCATTATAAGCGGTGAAATTTAAACAAAGTTCACTGTAATCAAGAAGCTCAAAACCTGTATAATTGTGTATTCCTGAAATTTTCCCATTTTTTTAATTACATTTCGGGCCATTTTAATTAAACATTTTGTAATTTTTCAATTATGAGAATTATCCAATACTATATGAAAGTAATAAGAAGTGTGTGGTCTATTTATTTTTGCATTCTCTATAAATAATCCTAGTTTTATTTGTGATCATATTATGATGTATGTTTATTATCTTATTTGATATATCATTTGAAATAGTTTATTGTATGCAATATATGGAGGCGCGCGTTTACACTTCTCGAAAAAATTCAACTATTCGTACTGAAATTTCGGTAAAAATAGCCCCGTTCCTAGGTCCCGATATTTATACCAGAAAAATTTGGCTATTTGTACTGGCCAAAATCTATCCGATGTAGTTTCAGTTATGTGAAATTAATTATTTAAGATTTTTTTAGAAAGTCAGGTAGTTTTGAAAAGTTTGATCACAAATTTCACTTTTTTCAAAAACTTGATTCCATTTTGTTAAGCTGGACCTTTCGCTCATCTTTGATATGCTACTAGAGAACCCAGGTCCTTATTACAAATTACACCCATCAGGTACATATTACGAAATTTTCCGTAAGACTAACCGGTCAAGCATAGCGCTAGGGCTAGTGTTACGGAAAACTCTGCAATAATAGCCCTGAACAAGCTGGAAATGGGTTAAAACTTTGAATAATTGAATATTTTTTAGCAGCACATACTGTCAAATGAATAACATTGTTTCTTGATCCGAAGATATTATTTCTTTAAGTGATGCTTCTTTAATATAAAGAAATGTTAATTAAAATTGGATGTGACAGATAAGTAACACAACAAACAGATATCTTTGGAACTTAAAACTTAGCTTTCCTTAATTTATTCTTGCTAACCAAAAACATATTTCTTCAGGGCAATGATTCGTTTCATTAAATTAAAAACATATTTTAATCAAGTAATGCGGATTTGAGTAACCGTTGCGTTTCTTTGATATCATTAAAATATTTCTTTGAATTAAATAATACTTCTTCGGCCATATTGTGCTCTGCCATTTCATCGAATCAAAGAAATAATTTTGTCGGTTTGTTTCGTTATTTTTTCTAGAATCGATTTCGGTTCAATTTCTTTAAAAGAGATAACAATCTTTTATCATATTAGCTTTAAGGTCTCAAATTGATACAAGGATAATACAGTAAACAAATTGATTTAATTATTTGGGAGAACGATCTACAGATATTAAGCCGTGAAATCTGGATGGTGAGCTTCATACTCCAGGATTTAAACAATTATCATCTATATTATATGGGTTGATATCTAAATATTCAACCGTAATATCTTTAGATTGCTGTCCCACATTATAACATCTAAGTCTAAGATCGCAAACGGTCTCGTAAACGATATAATCTACTTGTCTAAGTATAGAAGAAAATAATTCATTACCAGATTGACCCTAAAACCAATAGGATCCAAGAATATTGTTGCATTTTTGAGGGGATTTAACCAAAATCGCTTTTAAAAACAATAACGAAACAAGCCAAAAAGTATACACTGTGTCAAGGAAATACTAAAATCTTTTTTGTGATACAATACAATTTTTATGTCATTTTTCAGAGAATTAATACTCTTCCATTCAGAGATTTTTTTATCACTGTAAAAAAAACACTGCGGTGATTAAAAGCCAAAGATAAAAAAAAGGAATGAAAAATTTATGAATCAAATTGAAAAATCACTTGGAGAATATTTGTAGTTAGGATAGGAAACACAAAGTGATATTTGAATTTTTTGGTTGACCAGGAATCATACTTTTGAGAAGGGTTAAAGCACAGAACGCTAGAGAACGACACAGGGCCTACGGCTTAATGTCTCTGTTTATTAAGTATTTGAAAGTACATTTTTTCAACAAACTTAAAGTTTAAAAAATCGAATTGTGCAATAAGATTGCACAAGAAAGCTTAAAAAGATGTCCTTTAAAAAAATGTTTTTAAAAACAAACAGAGGCATTAAGCCATATACCTTGATATTTGTTTCTTTGAGTTTGGATTTTAATGCCGTTCCCAGGGAATAGGTTTCTGGGTCAACCCTAAAATTTTTTAAAATGTTTTTTTTTTTGAAGAATATACTCTTTTGGGCCTTTTTGTTATTCAAAGTTTAAACACTGTTTTCATTATAAGAAAGTCCAAAGGGTTTCAAATATTTCTGAATTCCCCTATTTGGGCTACTCCCTCATTCCCCCTTGTGGTTAGTAGACATAACGAAAGTGAGAACGTGTTTGGTTCTATGAATCAACACCATTCGGTATTGGTTATGGCTATAAGACGCGTCTGGCCTGGTCAAAACGAGAAAAAGGCTAACAGGAAACAGAAGTGATCGAGTAAAGGAGGGGGTGCAGGAGACTGGAGTGGAGTAGTAAAGTAAAGGTCGCGAGGGCCACCCACAAAAATTGCCGCCACATAATATCATGAATGGACAGAGGAAATCAAGCCGAGGTCTCTATGCTACGGCATGTTCTCGAACCATTCGACTATGACATATGGGTAGCGCAAAAACCGCCAATACTGATCGATTGGCCACGCTAACCACCCCAGAATCCGTCCTGTGCTATGTTCATTGCTCAAGTCTATCCGCTTTTTTTTCAAACGTTACCGAAACACCGCACCGGTCGCCAAAATAAACAGATTACAAAATACGAAATTCACCCTCCCTACAATCATGCCTGTTGCCTAATAACCAAACGAGCTTCCCCTGCACGAGGGAGAATATTTTTTCACCTTTATCAGGATGTAATCAATGGTGCAAGAAATGTAAGCAGTTCTACGTTATTTTAATTTATTATTATATATTGCGTGTAGGTGCCAACGGCAATACCACGCTGGAAACACCAGTTCCCGTAAGATCACTGAAGTTAAGCAGCGTTGGGCGCGGTTAGTACTTGGATGGGTGACCGTTCGGGGAATATTACGTGGTGTTGGCCCGTCGTGGGTGTGGTGGACCCACACTGGTAGTATTTATCCACCTAGAAACACTACCCGAACCGGGTAGTGAGGCAATGAACTTTCGAGTTCGAAATGCTATTCAATTTTTTTTTTTTATATTGCGTGTAGGTATAATTCAGAGTTATATAATACAAGATAGATCAATAAAAGGAATAGTAATAAACATTCATGCTGTCATTATTAGAATATGTTTATACTTCATTCATTCATATAGTGTCAACCGAGGAGTTATAGCCACTTGGATTTTTCGAGTACATTTGATTACAAGATTACACGATTACATAAGATTACATAATATTACACAATTTTATTGGGATTACTCGGCATTACATAGATTACATGAAATTTCAAAAGATTACAAGAGATTACACTAGATTACACGGGATTAAAATTGAATAACGCCACTGAAAAAAGAGATATGCAAATCACTAATAATTTTAGGAATTGTGTCATACTGCTGTTCGGGCACATTTTCGTTTCTGTACGTGTAATTTGTACGACTGCATTTTTTCAAATATCATAGATATTATTATTTAACCCTGGTCCTCTACCCTTGACCTTCATGGCATATTCACTACCCCTGGGTTGTGTACAACCCAGTGTCCTGAAAATGGCATTGCCGTTCAAAAAACATCTTTTTTGGCTTGAAATAAATGATACTGAATCTTTACAGTATAAAATTATACATTTTGATTTTGGAAATGGTTGCAAAGTAATTTGTAGGTAGGAGTATCGAATAAAAAATGAAGATCATGAGCCATTGTCACTTAAACCACGAATAACTCAAAATAGTCAAGATCTTAATTTATAGTCAAGAATCACTCTACAAAAATCCAACGCCACTTTACTCTTCATCGCACTCCATTCTTGATACGTTTGATGATGCTTTTGACCGACAAAAGTGACATATGGCTCTTTTGTGCTCTCCAAAAATGCTTTTTTTGCCAATATAGCAGTTGCTATAGCTTTTTTGGTCCTTTTTCCACGGACAGAAAGTGCACCGACGTTTTGAAGATGACTGGCTGGTAGGGTAATTGGCCCTTTCCCCACTCTGCAACAAGTGCAGAAGTGCGCAGGCGCAGAAATCTACGCTCTGGGTTGTCTGGTTGTCCTCTGGGTCATAGTACAAAAAACTTTATGTTATTTAAGCGCGCGTATGATAAACTTAAAATAAGCTGCATAAGCATGAAGGACTACAGTGCGAGTGTAGTGAATATTTATTTTTTCACCAAAAAAGTGTAGATTGTATAAGAAGCGGAGTGAATTCGGGACATGCCGAACGCTACCCCAATTTTCCAGGACACTTTCCGGGCCAAATTTCAAGGAGGGACGTTTGGCTACCTTGACTATAGTCATAAATTGAAACTGAACTTGTTTTTCAATTTTTTTACAAAGACGGTTCTTAAAGCATCTGCGGCTTTGACGATTACATTCTCATTGCGAAACTCGCGCTTCGAGCTCGACATTTAGGTTAGGAATATAATGATATATGAGTATTAAGTAAATTATTGATTATCTAGAACATCTTATATTTGTATCCAATTGAAAAATATCATCAAGATAATTTGTAAATTTTGTTGAAATATACGGAAAATCACGATTAAAACTTACGGATCTCTTAAAAACAAAAAATGTTTAATTTTGAAAATGATCCAACTTTTTGAATTCTGGTCTAATCGAAAAATTTCATTGAGATAGTTTCGAAATATATTTAATATCTAGTAATACTTTTGATTGAAATTTCACAATCTTTCAGGAAACTCGTTTTTTCTTTTGAAAATTTTTTAAATGTTGAAAAGCATATAACTTTTTTATTTTGTATCAAAATTAAAAATGCTATGGGGATAATTTGCAAGTATTTTTGTCATGTACTAGCAAATTTTTACAAAGATTTCTAAAACTCTTAACAAAGTTTTGTTTTTAATTTTTAAAATGCTCTTACTTTTTTAATTTAGGCCTGATTGAAAAATTTCTTCGGGGTTGTTTCAAAATATATTTAATAGCTAGTAAAAATTTCAATTAAAATTTCTTAATCTTTAAGGAAAATAGTTTTCTCAACTTTTTTTTTCATTTTCCTTATTTTGAAAAGCATATAACTTTAATTTTCATTGAAATTTAAAATGCCATCAAGATAATTTACAAGTATTTTCGCCATGTACCAGTAACCTAGACAAAAATTTCTAAAACTTTTATAAAAAATATGTTTAAAATTTTGAAAATGCTCTAAACATGACCTT
The DNA here is from genome assembly GCA_932178445.1 of Andricus quercusramuli. Lineage (NCBI taxonomy): Eukaryota > Metazoa > Arthropoda > Insecta > Hymenoptera > Cynipidae > Andricus > Andricus quercusramuli. The sequence continues at coordinate 319,934 of CAKNXH010062060.1, read as the reverse complement.
AATTGTGGGACCTTAAAAAAGTGTATCAAAGGCTGACTTGATTGGACAAATCCTTTAAAAGTTAGTTATTTAGTTAGCATTTACTTAACGACACATACAGACTAACCGAAATCGACAAATATTTTATGATTTTCGGACTCTGTGAGTGCCGGAACGTGAAGACCCATTAAAAACTATATATAAAAAATTTGGACGATTACAGTACACTCTCATGACTGAAAATGTAAAAAAATAGTTATTTGTGATACAAGTAATTGTGTGCGAGTGTGAATTTTGCAGCATAAGCCGGAGGCTCGAAGCATGAGTCGGTGGTTAGCGCATGAGCGAAGCGAGTGCGAAAACGTAGACGAGTGCTTCGAACCGCAGGCGAATGATGCAATCATACGTGCACGTGCATCACACGCTATTTTTTGCAACGCCCGTCCGAAAAAGTTGTCAGGAGGTGGTAAAAAAAAATTGTTGAAAAAAAATGTTTTGAAAAAAATATGTTTTGAAAAAAATGTGTGCAAGAAAAGGTTTAAAAAAGATTTAGTGAAAAAAAATTTTTCAAACAAAAAATTTGTGAACAAAAAATTTTGTGAAAAAAATTTTGAAAAAAAAATTTGGTGAAAAAAATTATTCAAAAAAATGTTGGCGTTTATGCTTTTTTGCCCCCCCTCGGGGGGGGGGGGGGGCTACGAAACCCTAAAACCAAAACTTCAATCATTAAAACATTTGTTCAAGTTAAATGTAAATTTATTTCAAGAAGATACCAACACCAGTGTTTAAAGTTACCTATGCCAGTGTCTAAAGTACCTCATCTCGAATGTGCGCATGCGCAGCTTTTTCACCAGTTTCTGAAGTAAGCCATGTTCAAACTGCGCATGCGCGAAAAATTTTTCACGCACAGTCTGCTCAAATAAGGTACTTTAGGCACCATCTACATGCATGCAAACGTCAACTTTTGAGGTGAGTGTTGCAAAAAAATATTTATGGAATTAATGTAGAAATATAATTTGTATCAAAAATTTTTCTCAAGTTCTATATTCGATTGAACAATAATTTAAGTTTGAATATTATGTTGTTCTTCTTGAAAAAAATAACAAAAAAAAAAGAAAAAAATACAAAGGTTACACTAGAATACAGTGATTACAAGGGATTGCATAGAATCCAACGCGAGGGTACGGACATGGTGCTACGTAATTGTGGAGATACAAAAACGAATAATAATGGGGACTGATTGGTTTGTTTATGCTTCGGAAAGGGCCTGTTTATTACAAATACTTGGTTTAGGCATAAAATAATCTACTTGTACACCTAGTGCAGAGGCGATAGCCACAGTATAATTGACTATGTTGTTGCGGATGAGAGACTGAGAGAGCTGGTAAGAGATACAAGGATTATGAGATGTTTTTTATGTGGAACGGATCTTAGTCTCAAAAATGAACTAAGGTCCAGGATTGAGAAGGAAGAGAACAAAAAACGAAAGAGACGTGACTCAAGATAAAGAATTTACAGAAACCAGAAGTGCGAAGTGATTTTCAGAATAAGATACACGAGCGGACAGATAGGGCAACTTGGGAGGTGCTAATATGCAATAAAGATACAGCGGCTGCATGGACTATGCTCTGGGAAATCATTGCTTGAAGTGCGACTGAAGTATGTGGTACTGCGTAAGTAAGAAGAATGACTGGTGATGCGTGGTGGAATGACGAAATCCGCGTAGCCATGAACAAAAAGAAGCAAGCGTATCTAAGAAAGTTGAAAATTACAAGCTTTAGCGATGACGGGAGAATCAGAATAGAAAATGATTATAGGAAAAAACAGAAAAGTAAGAATACTAGTTGAAGAAAGTAAGGCTAAAATCAAAGCAGATGAAGAAAACAAATGCCAATCGATTTTGAAGTGAGAAATTTTTTTGGAAATTGGCCATCAGCGTTATGAAAGAAAGTAGTCGTACAGAGTTAGTCGGCATTAGAAATTGGAAGGATGAAATGGTATATGATGCAGATTAAATAAAAGACGCTTTAAGGTACTTTTTCAAGGAATTATAAATAAGGGTAAGCAGGTTATCGGTAGAGCAGGGTCCATCCTCACAAATAAAAACATATTTAAAAAAGCTAAAATGGCCATACATAACTCTATTTTCGTACCGACTGTACTATACGGTAGCGAGACATGGACCTGTCAAGAAAAGGGCAGGAGTAAAATCAACGCGATCGGCATGAAACCTCTGCGCATAATATCTAAAACACTGATGGACAAAATACGAAACGAGACAATCCTCAAAGAATGTGGTACAGGGTTGACATATGGGAAAGAAATCAGCTAAGGTGGTTCGGACATCTTGAAAGAATGAAAGATGAACGACTGACCAAGCAAGTGTATAAAGGTAAAGTAAAAAGCCATAGAAATACAAGAGCCTGCATGAAAAAATGCATGGACGTGAATGAAGCTAGAGTACTATGCCAGGACAGAAAAGTGTGGCGACAAATAGTTTGTAAACAGAGTGACAATAGAGTGAATGATGCTGAAACAAAGACCTTGGATACTAATGGGCCCAAGTGGGGAACCATACATAACAATTTTGCGAGGCTCCTCACTTGGGGTGATCGCTAGAGAGATTGATCGGCAACCTGGGTCGGAGCAGTGTTGCGGAGTGAACGTGTCATTTATATAAATAACACGAGAACTCCAGATCAATCTAAAACATCTATACCTAACACCTATATACCCATATACCCTATACCCATATACCGATCTACCTCATACCTATATACCTATTTCACTACTTTCCAACCGAGCAAGTCACGCCTACCCCGAAAGGGAAATGGCTTAATGGTATAATAATAATAATAATAAATAATCCGAAGGTATACATATCTATAGGGCAACACAACTGCGACATAGGAGACGATCCGTTGGAAAACACGCTTGAAAGTATTAGTGCCTCTGAGAATAGGGATATATGTAATTAAGAATTTAGAGAATAATGAGGCTACTGGTGTAGATGGTATTAACATTGAAATCCTAAAATACGGTGGCTTCAATAGACTGTGCAAGTTCATAAAATGTATCGATATGGGGGAAGTTCCAGATGACTACACTGTAAAAACTGGGCTTCGATTTAGAACTTAATTTGGTATTAAAACAGTTCACGCAACAAAACAATCCCACTTCAGATTGATCCGCCAATCTAATAAAATAAGGTCGATTTGTGGACTGAAATAGGCTCGAAATGAGAATCACCTGTCAATCACTAAATCTGATAAAACAAATTCTGATCGGTCAAATGTAGAAACCAATGTATCCCCAAAATGACATGTCAATGTCGTGCGCGCTCCGTCTGTTAGATCGAGTCTCAGAATACAAATTTAAGGTCAAAATTCTAAATTTTGAAACTAGACAAAAATTTTGAAAATCTTATACATTTGGTAGATTTTCAAAGAAAATTAGTACGAGGATATTTCCTGGGCGCATAACACGAAGCAGGGGTCAACATTTTAGAATTTTACTGAAATTGAGAAAATTTTATTAATTTGTAGATATCCATGAGATTCAGTACGAGGGGTTTCGGGGCACAGAAAAGGAATTTGGATTCCACAATAAAAAATTTAAAAACTTGACTAAATTGTTGAAAATGTAGTTAAATTGTTAGGTATCCATTAAAAGCAGGGTGTCTAGCATTACTTCAAACAAAAATTCCAGGACTTTTCCAGGCTTTCCAGGACAAAAAAATACATTTTTCCAGGTACTTTTTTACAGTAAAAAATACTATCCACGAAACATAGTAGAAATTGTAGTTCTAGTGGAACTGAAAAAGTGTCATATAAAATAAAATAAACGTTTTTTTGGGGCATTGTTCATTTTATGAAGGTGAAATATCACGATGCTAGGACAGAAAATATTCAAAGTCTCTCTTTTTCTTCAGCTTCAAAAACAATTTAATGAACCTTATAAAATTTTATATTTGTTTGCTGTTTATAATATCAAAGCGAGTTCAACACCGTATGCGATTAAATTTTTTTTTTAGAATTGGTTGAAATTTGACTGAGTTATCGAATCATAAGCTAATTTAGATTTATTTTCAATAAAATAATAAAATTGTCAACAAATAAGTTGATTTTTTAACCAAATTGTTCAGTGTTCATCATACGAAGATGAATTTTCAACTAAATAATCGAATTTTAAATAGAAACGGTTAAGCTTCAACTAAAAACAGTTGCATTTCCAAGGAAATAATTTATCTTTTAGAAGTCAGTTTAATTCTTAACAAAAAAGGTGAATTTTAAATCCAAAAAGACGAATTTTCTGTCGCAATGGACGAAAGTTCAACAAAACAGTTGAATTTTCAACCAAAAATTATGATTTTTTAACAAAATACTTGAAATTGCAAAAAATGAATTTCCAAACAGATAGTTTTATTTTGAAAAAAACTAAACTTTAACCAAAAATAGTTGTTTGGCTGCTTTTTACTGTCATTTGAAATTGTAGAGAGTTAGACTTAGTTTCTTTTCTTTTTGTTAATTGATTCATTTCCGGAAAAGGGGCTGCACCTGAAAATAAAACTGTAAGCTCTGCGCGTAGCTCGAAGGTCAGCGCCGAGCAGGTAGAATGGAACCTTTTCGCACGACTTTATTTGCAATGGATTAGGGAATTTGTTTTGACTTTTATAATTATCATTTTCTTAAGGGTTCAGTAAGTTCTAGTTAATTCTTCGTCGTGAGAGGTTCCGTTTTGTACGTGTGAGTGAGCGGGTCTTGTTTTGGATATCAGTTTTGCTATTGTGTGTTGGATATCAGTTCTGCCATTTTGTGATGGATATGTGTGTTTACCATTGTGTTTTGGTTTTACATCTGCTCGCCGTTGTATGGATTGAGTTGTGGCGGACTGGTTACCATTCCAATAATATAAGTCTCAATCTTAAGGTCTGTAATTCGTGTTTTATTTATTGTGATTGCTATTTGATTCTCGGCTTTTTCCTCCACTCTTCAAGTGGAGGTTTTTTATGCCATAAAATAAACTCTTTCCTTTGCAAGTAAAATTCTGCTGTGGTTATTTGAACCCCAATACACTCCACTAGAAATTAAGTGACTGCCAATTGCTCAAACAATAGTTGAATTTTCAACACGAAAATTGGGATTTTCGACCAAAAGATGAATTCTCAACGAAAAATTAAATAGTTGGTATTTCAACGGCAACAAAAAACGAATTTTCAACCAAAGAGTTGGATTAAAAAAATTCAACAAAATAGTTAAATTTTTATCCAAATAGTTTAACTTTTAACCTAAAAAGATGAATTCTTAACCAAAACGACGAATTTCAACAACTACAAAAAATTAATTTTCTACCAAAAACGACAAATTTTCAACAAAATACACCAATTTGCAAACAAATAATTTAATTTTTAACTAACAATGATTAATTTTCAGTAAAGAAAATTTCAAATGAAAAGCTGAATTTCAATTCAGAGATTAATTTTCAACTAAAATGATGAATCTGCAATTCTGCAACCAAAGAATGAATGTTTAATGAAGTAGGTCAACTTTTAACAAACAAACAAGAAAGTCTACAAAACAGTTGAATTTCCAATCCGAAATTATCAATTTTCTACCAAAGAGACGAATTTTCAATAAATACAGATTTTTCAGCCAAGACAGGAAAAAATGTCAAATTGTTGAACATTCAAGCCAAAAGACAGCAGTTTTAACCCAAAAATACGAATTTTCAACAAAAAAGTTAATTTGTAACCAAAAAATAGCAGTTTTAATCGAAAGAGAGGAAATTTCTACCAACAGCATTAGTTTTCTCCAATGAAGATAAATTTTTGACTCCAAAAATTTAATTTCAGCAATAAAAATGGAAGTTACATTTGTAGGTTGAAAAATTAATTTTAAATGAAAAAAAGAATTTTCAGCAAATGATTTAAATTTTCAATCAAGGAGATCAACCCTCAAATAAACAAACAAATTTTTAACAAAGTTACGTTTTTAGATTGAAAAATTATTTTTCAAACAAAAAAAGGCATTTTCAATCAAAAAGATGAGTTTTCTACCAAAAAAATATGAATTCTCAACGAATAATGTAGTAGATATTTAAAATAAAAAGTATGAGTTTTTAATAAAAATCGTTGAATTTGCAACTAAATAAATTACTAACAAGAGCACTATATTAGGGTAGTCTCAAACTTCATTTTCAAAATTCTCTAAATTTACCCCGACCAATTTTTTATTTGCTCTAACCATTAATATTCAAATCATTTTTCGTTAAGCAGAGAAAAAGTTTAAAACCTATTTTTTCTTTAAACGAACAAAAATTCCCGAACCATGAGCAAAATTCAAGGACTTTTCCAGGTTTTTCCAGGTAAAAACGAATTCAAGGACTTTTCCAGGTTTTCAAGGATTTCCAGGCCACTAGACATCCTGATTAAAGTCAGTACGAGGGGGGTTTTCGTGTCACAGAAAATAAATTTGGGGTAAAAATTCCAAAATTCAAGAAATTAATTAAAAAATTTTTTAATTTCATTACATTATTTGATTTCTATGATAGTCAGTATGAGGGGTTTCGGGGATTTTCGAGTTTCATAATACGAATTTGGATTCAAAATTCAAGAATTTAAAATAGCAACCGAAAGTTTTGGAAATTCTATTTCATTATGGTAAATTTCCGTGAAAGTCTGTAAGAGGTGGGGTTTTAAGTAACAGAATTCGAATTTGAGCTTAAAATAGAAGTTGAAATAAATTTAAAAAATTTTATTTAATTGAGAAATTTTCATCAAAGTTGTACGAGAACGTTTTTTGAGTCACAAAAGAGGAATTCGCGGTCCAAAATTCAAAAAGCTGACACCAATATTTTGAAAATTTTATTAATCTGGTATATTTTTGTGAAAGTCACGAAGGAATAGTAAGGAGTGGTATCACCCTATGTGTTCGGTGAGCAGAGGTGGGACAAGTGACGCCCAATAATTCGTTAATGCTAGCTACGAATGAAAACTCGAATGCTCCCCAGTGCACATGCGCAGAGCTGTTTTCGCAGTCACATGTTATACCCTCTCAATATGTTACCTTTTGACATCTCGATGCACATGTAGGTTATGTTCGTTTGTTTATGTTCGTTCAATACAAAAAGTTCGAAACTTCAAACGCGTGTTGACATCGTTGGCATGGCAACCGCCAGTGCGCATGTGAACGGGGGAGCATACGAGTTTTCATTCGTAGCTAGCATTAACGAATTATTGGACGTCGCTCGTCCCACTCCCCACTTACAGGGATACTACTCCTTACTATTCCTTCGTGGTGAAAGTCAATACGAGAGGTTTTTTTCGGGGTGAACATTCGTATTTTGAGACTCGAAAAACTCCTTTGTTTTAGAATTCATGTATATCTGCAAAATTAATATCATTTTAAAAATTTTAGGTTAACTTTCTGCTTTGATGAAAAGTAACTAATTTTATAAAATCTTCAAAATTGTAGGAAACTTTTTGAATATTTAAATTTTATCCGCACCTAGAATGGTCTAACCTAAGTCGTCTCGATCCCTGGTCTATTCATCTATTTTTTTTTTTTTTTGTAAGAGTGAAGTTTGGAACAATTGAAACAGTGCACCCTCTGAATTAATTTAGTTCGCTATCTCGGATCATTTATCAATCTGAAGTTAGCAAACTAAACAAGACAGAAACTGGTACTAAAATAAGACTATTTGTGAGATCATATTAGAACGCTCAAAAAAGGATCCCAGATAAAAATGAATGCCTAGTTTTTACTGTGTAGAAAAGACGTTTCTTTAATACCCGCGCGGAAAATGCGATTTTGAGACCCTCGCGCGAAACAGTAAATGTGATCGATACCACGATCGATAGTGAATCCTTTCCACACTAGTGAAGGGAAAGATTGGAAGTATGTATTAGGCTTTCCCCTTTGCGGTAAGTAAATAAAATAATATGTTAACCGTGTGGGAGGACTAGTCGTTTCCCAACTCCTATTGGTTTTGGTTACCGCGCTCGCTTCGCTCACGCGGCAACTGCACGCTCATTATAATCTCCTGGATCCCCCACTCTATCAACAATGTACTATTATCGTCCCAATATACAAAGGAAAGGGAGATAAATGCAACTGCAATAATGACAGATCAGAAGTATTACCTAAGTAAGAAAAATATATTCAAAAATACTTATTCATAGGGTAATAAATGAATAAACAAAATAAACATGATAGTATAATAATATAATAAAATAAATAAATAAGAAAATTATATGAATATATAAAATAATGATAAATAAATAAAAATAATAGAAGAAAAGATTTGGCACGTTCAATGTGAATTTATGCCAGGAAGGTCATGTGCGGATCAGATATTCAACTCAAGACAAATCATAGAAAAAGTTTGAGGGTAAACAAAAAAGTTTTCTGTGCATTTGTTGATCTGGAAAAAGTTTTAATGAGGTGGATTGAAGTAAGCTTTGGGAAGTCCTAAGAGAGTACGGAGTCAGTGTATGGCCCCTCAAAACAATAAAAACAATATATATGCAGGTAGCAAAGCGAGTGTTAGAGTAAATGGGAAACTGAGTGACTGGTTCGATATTAGGTAAGGTGTTGGGCAAGAATGCGTTATGTTCTCTTGGCTGTTTATTCTATTCATGGATGAGTATCTAAGAATGACCCTCCTAGACAACGAAACTGTATAAGATTTTAGGACGGTGAAGGTGCGTGAGTTAGCGTTAGCAGATGATAAAGTTTTTCTGACAGTGTTAATCGAAAGAATTTTCCCCACTTTTTAGTGGGGGAAAATCCACATTTTCGTTAGGGAAAATCATTTTTCCCAAGATTCGGGGAAGTTTTCCTAAAAGTTCTTATAAATAACTAAAAAATTGGGCAAAATTCCCTGAAATTTAGGACATTGGATGATACCTAGAATTTTGGGAAAAATTTCCCCAAACTTATGATAATTTATACACAAGTATGGGAATATTACCTACAATTTGGGGAATTGAATGATTCCTACTGAATGTAGGGAATCGTTCCAAAAATAATGTTTGATTTTCTACGTTAATGAGGTGAATTTTCTTAAAATACTTGGAGTATTACCGTATGTTCAGGAAGATATTTTTCCCTGAAATATTTGATAAACTAGCACAATATTTTGAATAATTTTACATATTTTCTTGTAGAAAAGATTTATCAATGTTATAGTCATCTCAAATATTTCTTTACATATATTTTTTATTGTTCACGTCAGAATGCAATAAATCATTTGCATTTTACATGCCAAAAAACTTATTGATCGTTTTAAAATTAAAAAATTTTTAGCAAAATGTTCAGCTCTTGATAAGTGTTAATATTGAATGCTTTTGATTAACCAGTTAAGAGTAGTATACTAATAGTTATACTATGCTCCACGATACAGTTCAGATTTCGCTAGCCCCTTCATTTGAATCTTGCTGCTCTGATTGTGAGCTGGTAGTTCAGGAGAAAATCCACCAGGACGCGACGTGCCGCGTCTCTCGCAACAGAAATGACGCGTCGAGTGTTTGAGAGAGCAGTCGGCGTGAAGCAGAGCATACTTGCATGGCGCAGAGATTCTTTTATTGCACTACGGTCGAGCTGAACGTTGTTTTTTTATTAATATTCCATCAATTTTGGGAAATTTTCCCGTCATGAATTTCGGAAAAATACTCGAAATTTGAAGCATTATCGTACAATAACATAGGGAATATTCCTCTTCAAATCTTGGGCAAAATTCACCACTTTTTGGTCAATATTCCAAAAAAGTTAAGGGAAATTTCCCTAAATAATGAATATCAATATTCACAAAGTTTTAAGCAACATTCCACAAAATTTTGTAAATTTTCCCTTCATAAAGTTCGGGAAAATTCCCGACATTTTAAGTATTATTACACAATAGTATAGGGAATTTTCCTCATTAAATTTTGGTAAAATTCACCACTTTTTGGGTAATATTCCACAAGAATGTTTGAGGAATTCTCCCTACTAAAATTTGGAGAAAATTCCACAAAACGTATGGAAATTAGCGTCAACACAATTTTGGGGAAAACTCCCCATGAACATTTTCGCAGTGTAATTAAGTTTGGACTTTTTGTGTATCCGACATTATAAAAATGTAAACATTGTCTTGAAATCGTAACCTGTCTAACCTCGACTTAGATACATCAATTTGACTTTTATCCCATTTTGTTGTCAAACTTCGATAGATGGAGAAAAATGACTGAATTTTTCATTATGAATTGAAATAAAACTATTTATAATATTTCAAATAGTAAAGAAGGTTCGTTTTCAAGAGTGATCTCATAATTATTAATTGTATTGAAATTCTAACCTCCCTAGCCTATAATAGATACAATTGCACATTTTTGTTGTTTATTTTTCCATAATTTCAATTGCTTGATTTAAAATGCATTTTTTATTAAACATTCTTACCTTCAGTATTTTAAAGTAGTGCATTATTGAACCTGTTTCCTTCAAATAGAAATTTGTAATACATTAAAATACTGTCCGAATATTGGAACACGTGCTGTCCGCCCACCGGTGTTTTCTAACTTTTCTCTGAGAAACCTTTTTTTCTTTTAAAATAGAATTTGACTTGAAAATAGATAGCAGAAAAACTTTATGAATGAATATAGCCCGAAAATGTGAATCTTTATTAGAAAAAAGTTAAAAATAAGTGCCTACAACGATTTTAATATGAGGGTAACGCTATTTGTCCGACTTCTGGTACATTCACGTCTACCCTATATAACACAGGATGACTCTGTGAGCTCTTCGCCTGGGGTGATTGCTAGAGAGATTGATCAGCGACACGGGTTGGAGCATTGTTGTAGAACGAAAGTGTTGTTTAAATAAACAACACTGGAATTCTAGAGTCAAGCTCACTACGAAAGGGATTTGGTCTAAGGGCATAATAATGATAATGATAATAATAATAATATTTTTCAGGTCTCACCTCAAGCTGTTGCCGAGACGACTTTATGTAATTTTCTTTTGTTTAAAAATTCAATTTGATGGTAAGACTTTCATGGCTTAAATTTTCTGTATTTAATGTCAACAATTGCAATGTTTTCCACATTTAGGCCTCCGTTTTTACAGTGATTTTGTTATAAAAAATAACATTTGACTGGAAAAGATCGCTCAGTTGCGATCATTGATCATAGAATATCTGTGATAATTATTAGGATGGCTCTTATTTTGCGATTTCAGCGTTTTCTCCACCCTATAGTTCTGTTTGAATGCTCGAAAGATTACCTTCTCCAAAGTGTTAAATCGGTAAAAATGAACATGTGCCTCAAAGACCATGAATTTTAACAAGGATTCAACGTGGAAAAATGCAAAATTTTGTTCATATGCGTTAAAGCTCTGAAATATGTCACAAATTTAATTACATTACATGTTCCCTCTTACAGTAGAATACGTCTCGGAATAAGAATCAGCCATGATTTTAAATATCACATTTTAAGACCCTTTTATGAGGCCACAAAGATTTCCCCATGAAGCCCTAATTTGGAAATTTCACATAATATGAAGATGAATTAGCACAGTCGTAAATCATCATAAACTCCAAAATTACTAAAGATATAGATTTTTTCTGCTTTTTTTTTTTAAATGACGTGTATATTTTTGAAAATATTATTTGTTCGTGACTTGTAAGAAAATAAATGGTACAAGCAAATTTATATAGCTCAAATAATTAAAAATTAAGTGCTGAATTTATGAAAATTGAAAATCTAAAAAATCATGATGATATCTAAAAAGTATTTTTTATGAACAGCTAGTTTAGCTGCATCTTATTTCTTTAGGTCTGGCTTTAAATCGTTGTTCAAGCAATTTCCCGTAGTATTATTTTTTTTAAACTTAATTTAAGTTATTTTTGACTAAAAAATACTTCATTTCAATTTGGGGTCAATATCAGACGCAAAATAAACTCAGCTTCTTTCTGTATAATTAACATTCATGTTAAGTAAAAGTTTCGATCAGCACGTATGATGGATTTTTAGGGGCCCTATAAGACACGGAAAAAGTGCCTTGCAGGATTTACTTTGCCACCCAGTCAAGCAGCCCCTCCGTACGCATTTTTCTTAGTACCTTCGACTTTTTTTGTAATTTTTTGTTCCTTCAACTGGTTTTTGTATCCAACAGTGAGTTTCATGCAGTTGTAACTGGAAAATTGTTCATGAAAATCATTTTATAGTATTTTTGTATGTCAAAATAGAATTTTTAATTTATTTTCATACAATAGTTGAATACTTTTTAACGTTGTATAATCTACCTATTCACAACTAATAATTCCAGAGAGTAATGTAAATAAAATCCAAAGTCTGTTATATTTATGTTATACCTATAATGACCTATATGTATATTATACTGTAAATGAATTTAATTTTCGGATAACGTGATTAAAATATAAATAATGCACCGACAAAGTAAAAAAACTTGATCACAAGGAAATCCAAGGTGAATTATACTATTTTTTTCAACCGAAATTAGTTATTAAAGTGGAAGCTAAATGAGCTCTTTTTTCAAATATCGTGTTTGAATTTTAATGCACAATGTAGGGGAGAGTCGCTAGGTTTGAGAAACTTTTACCTCATAGGAAATGCAATTCAAAATTGGGTAAGATGAATGTGAAGTTGATTCCCTCTTCAATTCTCATGTATGAAAAGTAGATTAAAATGTTTACAATGTTTCAATGTTTGATTATTTTGACCTAATATCACCCTATTGTTCTAAGAAAATTTCAAATATATATATTTTACTTTCTAAATTTTACCTACTTGTAGACTGTTTTTCAGAATAAGATCAAAATGACGCGAGGCATTGCATTAAAGTATCAAACTACCTTTTGGCTCCATTTACTCATTTTTGTCAAAAGCGTGAGATAGCACCCTATGGTACTGTATCATTTGACGATCTTATAAATTTATTTCAAACAGGACATATCGTACCCGCATATCTACAAAAAGCAAAATAATCTAACTCTACAATCTGTCCAGAAGATACTGGCGTGCGGTATGTCTTGGACACGAGGAAGTTACGTTTGGAAAACTAAGCCAAAAGCATGGAAACAAAATATTTGTGAGGGAGTCATCGTGGCTCAGATGGTATCGTGGTTGTCTCATGTTCCAACACTGCAGCCTTGGCAACCACGATGGCGCGGGTTCGATTCCCGAAGCAGGAAGCGACGGCTGGATGTGTTTTCAGGATGCTTCCCTTTTGTTCCTTGGTATATTACCCCAAAGATACCCTACACTTTATAATTAACCCTATAGTGCAGTCGCTAATAGCCCTGGAAGTCAATGAGCCTATAAACAACCAATTTTTTTTCATACCTTCCGGGGTAGGCGTGACACTACCCGATTCGGGTAGTGTTTCTAGGTGGATTATTCATTACTAGTACTACTAGTGTGTAATAAACAAAATATTTTTAATAGACAATAGGGTTTCAGTATTTCATTATATAAAAACGGAATCTAACGATGTATTTATTTCGTTGATTATTATTAATAATGAAAAATATTGCACTTAATTTTCATAGCAACTTTTTGTTTCCAAATCAAGGAATAAGTAGCTTCGTATTCTTTATCTTCAATGCATAATCCTATTTACTATTAGAGGTATTAAGTATCAAATTATTGTAGGAAATTCGCGAAATTTCTAATATTATGAAAAACGAAAATCTTTCAATTTTGGGGTTATGAAAGTACTTGTAATAGTTTGAAAATTTATTTAAAAAACTGCAATTCGTAATGTTTTAAATTGTAAATTATTTACTTCAAATTATAATTATTTTTGTTACAATTTTAATAAGGTTTTTGTGGTAAATTATATATATAAATTTACCTCTGGCGAAGTATGAAACCCCGTAGCAGAGTGAAGGTTATATTTTTTATAAGATGCTATAATATTGTAAATAATATTTTTCATTACGAAAATTAGAAAAAACGATCGACCATAAAGAATAACATCTTGAACACATTATATTTTTATGTAACAAATGAGAATTGACATGGACATTAAAGGGTAGAGGTTAAAATTGATGACTGAGATCCTGTCCAACACATAACGCAAAATATTCTTCTGAACGTGGCATTTTTACTTTCTCAGATATTAATAATTCCTAAATATCAGACGAATAATTTCTATAAAAGAAGAGCCTAGCAAGTGTTTCACAAATAATTAAACTGTATTAAACAACTGAAATTCATCTGATATAAAAGTCTAAGATAGAGAAAGCGTACGGAAGGCCGTAGAGGGTTTTGCAATTTTATGATACAGAACATTATGGTTGCTTACTATTTACAGTTAAAGTATTCTAAACAGTTGCATGTAATGATAATTTCTTGTACACATATAAAAAGTTGGGGATGTGAACAAAAAAAGAGATTTCTGTTCAGAATCACACCACTCAAAAAAGTCAACTTGGGTAACAGAATTGCACAATAAGCCTTAAAACGGAAGAAGCATGTTATCAAAAATCAATGTGATTGGCTTATTAGAGACAGTTATATAAAGAAGGAAACAAAATGAGATAAAGAAAAGAGTCAACCAAACCAATCTTCCACTCTTTTCCTTATTCTTCCTTCGTCTTTTTAATGCCCATGGGAACCAACATGTTTCCAGTTAAATTTAGACCTCATCAGGGAATTTTGATAAAAATCTACTGATATATATTTTGCTATTATTTTGTTATGAGAACTTAAACACTTGAATAGTACCTCAAATCACTATTTTTTTTATATTATTATGTGAGAAGTTGTAGGCTCCGGAAGCTACGATCATGATTTCTTAAAGCAACCAATCCCGACGCAACTAGACGCGTACATCATCCACTTCTGCTCCTTCTGTCCTAGAAGGTAAGCTAGAGCGGGAAATTTACGCAAAATAACGCGTAATGGAATAATTACGCGATGGAATAACGCAAGATGGAATGAACCTGACGCTGGCAAGCCGGAATTTGGTTGAGTTGGCTAAGAAGTGAAGCTTCCATACCTCCAAGACAGCCGATTATGAGCACTACAAGATGGATATTGTAGTCTTGGTACAGCCTGCACAGCTGGAAAAGAAGTGCTTGATATTTCGCCCACTTTTCTTCCTCCTTTGCCGTGATACTACCACCGAATGGTGCCGAGAATTCAATCACGTAAATGGTCTTGGTCTTCAGATCTCGGGGGACAATATCAGGCTTCGTAGCACTGATGCGTTGAGTGGTGGAGCATGAGAAATTCCAGTAGATCTTACACTGATCATTCTCCACAACGCACTCGAGTTCCCCCTGGACGTATCGCAAGATGGGCAATAGATTAACACCACAGAAGTGCCTGAGATGGTAATATAACACTTTTAGAGCGCATTGTGTCTCCCTATGTACCCATAGCGTGCATATTTTGAGCATCCACTGAGAACATGTGCAAGTGCTTCTAGCTATTGCTAGCACGCTCGGCAGTTGGTATCGCCTAAAGGTACATTCATTATGCGCTCACGGTAAACTAAGGTATCTATGACGCAGATAATATAAGGTATCTATCCAGCAGACTTGAGAAACATGCTGGAAAGGCCCACCGAGAGCTCTTCTCTACGTATGATCCCTTAGAATATACCATGAAGGGCTTGTCAGCATTTTCTCTTAGTAGAAGCGTATGTTCTGCTTCCTGTACACGACTTTTGAGCTCCAAACGTGTTAGTGATGCTAGGCCACGTGTAGTGTCGCTGGAATCAAATGGAAGGCCAAGCTCCTCTGCGGCCCTATCTGCGGCACGGTATAGAAACGCCTCAGCATTGATGATTTCATATTGACGTAAGAGTCGCATAAGAGAATCTGTGCTATTTAGAACTGAGCTGGCTGTAACCAGAACCATTCTTCGATAAAAACACTCTAAGCTTACCAAGCCTCTACCCTCTTCATCTCGACGGAGGTATATTCGAGGTGCGGAAGATCTAGGATGATGATTTCGATGGATTGTCATCATCTTGCGTGTGCTTCTGTCAAGTTGCTTCAACTCATCGAAGTTTCATTTCACTGCACCAAACGTGTAGAGCAGTATAGAAGCGGCCAGCATATTGGTCACCTGGATCTTATTCTTTCCAGATAATTCAGAAGCCCAAGTTTCTCTAAGAATTTGACGATACCTTTCAGCAAGGGCCGTTTGTAACACACGCACATTTTTGGTTTCCGCTTGGGGCATTCCAAGATGTGTATATGTTCCTCCATTACCAAGATGTTGAATGGTATTTCCGCCCATGAGTTGAACATCCTGATCGTCAAGCGATGATGTAGTTTCTAGTCTTCCTTGGTGTAGGTGGACGCAAGCACACTTGTCCAGCCCAAGGCTCATGCCAATCGCTTCAGAGTACCTATTTACCGCCTCCATAAAGATGTTAAGGTCCTATTTCGAGGAAGCAAAAAGTTTAAGGTCGTCCATGTATAAAAGGTGGTTGACTTTATATTCTCTTCTGTTCGGCCGGCCACATAGGTATCCAGAGCTTTCGCCTCGAAGCACAATAGATAAAGGAAAGAGGAAGATGCAGAAAAGTATCGGACTTGGAGAGTCTCCTTGGAAGACCTCCCTCTTATATGTGATATAGCTTGTAGTCACTTATCTTTTATCAGATGTTATGACAAATCTTGTCCGCCACAAGAGCATCAGCTCTTTCATGCATCTCACTATTTTTGGATGCACCTCCAGGCACTCAAGAAGCTTGAAAAGTAGCTCCTGGTTCGTGTTATCGATTGCCTTGCGGTAGCCAGTCCAAACCATGGGCAGATTGCTTCGATACCTGATCGAGTCCTGGGTAATACACCTGTCTATTAACAGGTTCTCCCTGCATGGCCTGCAGCCATTAAACAAGCTATGGGCCTGTAGTCCTTTGGACTTGACGAATTTCCGGTCTTATGAATCAATACCGTGCGTCCTTCCACTAGCCACTGCGGGATGGGGTTTTCTCCGTTTGGGAAAATCGAGCTGGATGTTGGTGCGTAGAAATGAACTTCTTCCACCAAAAGTTGTTGACTTTAGCTGGCCCTGGCGCTGAAAAGTTATTAGTTCTAGCGATAACTTTCTCCAGTTCTTCAGCAGTAATTAGTAGACAATCTTCCTCTGGACCCTGTAACCTTTGCCTTTGGCAAAAGTTACGAAAGAGTGATGTATCTGAAGCGTCTTCATTTAGCTGATAAGTATCTCCATATACTTGCTCCCGGAAGACTTGAATCTCTTCTCGACTAGGCGGATTTTTGAGGGCACGTGACGTTTTATTGAACAGACGGGAAGGGTGAGTAGAAAAGGTGGAATTCTTCTGAATCCTCTTAACTCGCCGTTCAAGGCGCTGTGTCACTGTTGAAAGAGATATAATTTTTTGCGTCCAGTGCTGCTTGATGGTCAACAATTTACACTTGTTCAGCGTGTGATTTGCTTTCCTTAAGTTTCGAGCAAGTGCCCTAACTTTTAGAGTGAATTTTTTATTTGATGTTATGTAGCTAATCACGCACTAAATATTTGATGCATGTAGTCACGCCGTATCAATTTTAAACTGAAGCTGTACAATACGCTCGCGAGTCTTACTCAGACGTACTGAAGTATCCTTACTTCTATTATCGCTGAGCAGGGAGATAACCTTCTCGTAAACTACACAGCTCAGATTCCAGACATGAACATTTCCGGGGATCAAAACGGGGAGAGCAGTATTAGCTTCAGCTCGTTTGTCTATCCTGAGGAAGACTTTTTGGTGGATAGAAATCCTACTGCTCATGTTGGCATTATCGGCCATCTGCAAAGATGATCTTGCTGGAACGGGTGGAATGTTCACTCGAGGATGTTGCTCTTCTTCTTGTTGATAAAGAGCTTCATATCCGTTTTTTCGCAAGAAGAATACCTGTTATCTTAAAGACTGGGGCGTTTTATGAGCATATTCCGGGTGCATATTGACCCAACGGCCACGTAACCTCTGCATGAATCGTCTTCGCGCCGATGAGCTTCTTTGCCAACAGGTAAGGATTTCCCTCCTGAGGTGGTCCGACCATTTAATTCGATGTTCTCGTGTTTATCCGGGGCCATTGCCTGGTCGTCGCCTCGGTTCAGTCCTATTGCCACTTCCAACTAACCATGGCCTCCATCCGAGAGAGAGGCCTATTGTGCACTGCGTGATTCTGGAGACGTAACTGCATGACTCGTTGCATTGTACAGTTAGCCCAAAGCAACGTTGCTGACCGCAAGAGCCGGAGCTCTCGGACGATGGGGTGTCGTGTAGAACTTCCCTTTCAATCGCTGAATTACTGTGGTGCATCCGGTGTTTCATCATTTCTACGCGGATGATTCTATTTAATCGTTCGAGGTCGCTGTTCGACTATTTCATGTGCCCAAAAGAGTACGTGAGGACAGGGATGACATAGGTGTTGATTGTCTTGATCTTGTTTGCCGAGATAAGAGAACTCTTCAGAACCAATCTCAGTCTTGCAGTGAAGGCAGTCTTTATTCCTTAGATTCGAGAATACCCAGGTATTTATATGACTCGCCCTCAGCTATTGCCTCAATTTCATTCTCGAAATCGTTTTCTAGCTCTGCGGCCTCTCATTGTCCTCTGATTAAATGCACTGTTCTGCATTTATCTAGTCCGAACTCCATATGGATATCATTGGAAAACTGCTTTGTGACATCGATCACTTGCTGAAGTTTCTCGTCCGAACTAGCGTATAGCTTTAGGTCATCCATGTATAGAAGATGGGTCACTTGATGACCATCCTCGTTATCATGTACTCAGAACCCATGAGATATGTTATTTATTGTTTTGCTTAGTGGGTTCAACGGTAAACAGAACCATAAAGATCTGAAGCAGTCTCCTTGGAATATACCCGTCGTAATGCGTATTGATATAGTTATCCTTGGCTGTCTATGATAAAATACTTGATTCTTGTACCTCAAAGCATCGTCGCGCGACTTAGGAAGTCAATGATGCGTGAGCAAATTTTGTATACTTTTAAGACTTGAAGCAAATAGTCATGTGGTACGGAAGGAAACGCTTGCTGATAGTTAATGTATGCCATGTGCACGTTTCTTTTATGTTTACGAGCTTGCGTCATGGCAACAGCATCTATGGTAATTAGATCTTTACTGGTTCGCGAGTTTTTACAACATCCTTTTTGTTCTATTGTGAGGATGTCATTCTCGTCGGATTGAGAATATACCTTATCTGCTATGATAGCTGTAAGACATTTATATATTGTTGGAAGACAGGCTATCGGATGAAATTCAGATGGATTTTGAGCGTCTAGTTTTTGAGGCGACATATACGTAGTACCTTGCAGCATAAAGACTGGCATCAGACGTGGGTGCTCGTTGATATTCTGAAAACACCTCGCCAACGCAGGATGCACACTGGTCAGGTACTTGTACCAGAAATTGTGCACAATCTCCGGACCTAGAGCTTTCCAGTTACTTGCTTTTTTCGAAACTGCTGAAACACCTGAAGCAGTGATGTTAGTCAGCTCCATTTCAGGGTTATTGCTTGCTTTTGCTTTCTCTAGTTGGAACCACGCAGTGTTCAAATTGCTTCTGTTAGTTTTTTCCCAAACATTCGACCAGTTGTTAGTCATGTCTTCCAATTGAGGGACTTCGGTGTCTTGTTGTTTATTTTCCTTTGCACTCAGTTCACGATAGAACCTTCTTTCATCTGCCTGAAAGGTTCGATTTTGTTGCCTTCTTGCACTACTTTTCTTGTACCGACGCAGTCTAGCAGTAAGAAAATCAAGTCTCTGCCGTTGAGAGTGTATAATCTCATCCAATATTGCTGGCTTTAATGTCTTGATGTACCAAGGGTGGATGATTGTATTAAAATGGTGTATCAGCTTTCTGGTTCCATTTCCTTTTTTATATTGAGTCAGTCGACCCAATTCGCACCTTACTTTGCTTACATTCATATCCAACTGTCAAAGACTGCATTTATAGGCCTACTTCTGCGGCCCAACGTTTTAACGGTTGCCACAGCTGCACAGTATACAAGAGTTTGCACCTCTGACGCAGTTTGTGTTGTATTCAAATGCATAGGTAAAACCTTGTTGTTCAGATGTTCTATTAGTGCACGCAGATCATTTGTGATGTTCATGTTGGGCAGTCAATGTCTTTGTGTTGATTCTACATGTGTGAACTCTGGTATAGCATGACTGAAATTCCTTTCAAGGTGCTGTAGTTTTTCTGGGACTTCGCTGTTCAGATCATCGTTTATAATGTCCAGATGGGGTTCTAGTCGATCCGGTACTTGATGTTCATTATCCGTAGCACCTATGCCTTTAGCATCAATCAAGCCTTCGTTGTCCACATCTTCCAAGGGAAGTTCATCAACAGGAAGCTGCTGCTCCACTTCCATTTTGATGGCAGTTATTTCAACAGCCGAAAGCAATCTGTTTACAGATATTGAGCATTTTTGATCTGCTAGATTCTGCTCATTTATTTCTATGGCTAGTACTGGGTACTTGAGTAAGAAGAGACGATGATGTTCCCTTCTTACAATTTGCCCACTTTTCTTTGCTAAACAATGAGAGCGCATCACATCTCTGTTCATATGGTTCGCCCATTTTAATCACCTTCTTGGTTGTTGTACCTCTGCTTCTAGCTCTGGTTGTATTAGGCCATCTACCTCTGGAGGATGTGGCGGTGTTGGATCATCACCAGGTTGAGGAAGAACATCAATTGCCGCTGCTTGTTCCTGTGACGCGGCTTCCTCTAACTGATGTTCTTTGCCGTCGGTTTTCCATGCTAAATCAACCTGTTGTGTAATCTCTATTGCTCGATCTTCTGAGATGTGTAGATTAGTCCTGATGTCCTTCAACTTAGCGATAAGATCTCTTAGTGCGACTTTCTCTATTTGAGGATACTTTGCAGCAAGTTTCGTTCTAAAATTTTGCCCTTTTTTGCGTGAGGTTTCAAACTTCGCACTCTCATAACAGAGACGCATCAATTCCTCATTCAATGTGGTATCTCACTTGATGCTCTCCCACGATATTTCTGTTGAAGTGATTGGCTGTAAATAGCTAAAGGTAGCTAAAGCATCCTCAGCAGGCACAGTTGATGTTTTACTGCTTAGCGTATGTCGCAGATGTTTTTACTGGCCAGCTGTTTGAGAACTGAGATCTGCCTAACCATCTCGCAGCTCATCATTATCACCGTCGCACAAGCTGTGGCCTCAAGCTGTGGCTCCAGGGGGGCCCCGACGATCCTCGGGAAGCGACAAGCATTTGAAAATTTTTGAGAGACTCTCCATTATAATTTATGGATTTTGGTGTTCCTCTCAGTCACTTTCCTCTCCGTTCTCTGCCTGTCGGTAGGGCCATCATCATCATTATTATTATTATGTGAGAAGTTGTAGGCTCCGGATGCTACGATCATGGTTCCTTGAAGCAACTAATCCCGACGCAACTGAAACGTGTACGTCATCCGCTTTTGCACCTTCTGTCCTAGAAGGTAAGAAAAAGCGGGAAAGGAGTAATGTGAGATAGGGGGTATAGATTTTTTAGTTTGATTTAGAATTCTCGTGTTATTTATTTAAATGACACGTTCATTCCGCAACACTGCTCCGACCCAGGTCGCTGATCAATATCTCTAGCGATCACCCCACGTGAACAGCCTCACAAAATTGTTATGTGTGGATCCCCACGTGGGCCCATTACTATCCAAGATCTTTGTTTCAGGCGAAATTCACTCTACTGTCACTCTGTTTATAAACTATATGTTGCCACACTTTTCTGTCCTGGCATACTATACTAGCTTCCTTGACGTCCATGCATTTTTTCATGCAAGCTCTCGTGCTTCAATGGTTTTCTATGTCTCATTCACAGATCCTAACCATTCTTTGGGCGGTCTACTTCTGTGCATTCTGCCATTTACTTTATCTTTATATACTTGTTTGGTTAGGCGTTCATCTTTCATTCTTTCAACATGTCGGAACCACTTTAACTGATTTTTTTCCATATGTCAACTAGTGTCTCTCCTGAATCAAATTCTTTGAGGATTATCTCGTTTCGGACTTTGTCCATCAGTGTTTTCTCGCATATTGTGCGCAGAGATTTCGTGCCAATCGCGCTAATTTTACTCTTGTCTTTTTCTTGGCAGATCCATGTCTCGCTGCCATATAGTACAGTCGGTGCAAATATAGAATTATGCATGACCATTTCAGCTTTTTTGATACGCTTTTACTCCTAAGAATGGTCCCTGCTTTACCGATAATCTTCTTACCCTCATTTATGCGCCTATCTGACTCCCATATATTTTTCCGTTGCTAGTGAATAGGCTACCCAAATATACGTACTTATCAACTTGTTCTAATCTCTCATCATTTAGGACAATATTGCACATTGTTTTCTCTCTTTTTCTTCAAACACCATGATTTTTGTTTCATTTACGTTAATTTTGAGGCTAATGATCTTCATGCTTGTATTAAGTTTATTCAACATTCTTTGCAAGTCCTCGATTGATGCTGCCATAACAATCTTGTCGTCTGCAAAAGCTAACACACGTATCCTCACTGCTTCGAGATCTACACCTTCTTCGTCGAAGAGGGCCATTCTTATACACTTATCCATAAATATGACAAATAGCCATTAGGACATAATGCATCCTTGTTTCACGCCTTGCATAATATCGAGCCAGTCATATATTGTTTTTATATCTTGTAGGAGCCATCCATTGACTCCGTCCTCTTAAAGGACTTCCCAAAGTTTACTTCTATTTGCTTCGTCAAATGCTTTTTCTAGGTCAACAAATGCACCGAAATCTTTCTTTCCCACTCTCAAACTTTTTTCTGTGATCTGTCTTAAGCTAAATATTTGATCTGTACATGATCTTTCTGGCATAAATCCACTTTGGCCTTCCCATATATTTTCTTCTGTTATTTTCATTAACCTACGAATAAGTATTTTTGAATATATTTTACTTACGGTACTTAATAAGCTGATACCTCTGTAATTATTGCAGCTGCTTTTATCTCCTTTTCGTTTGTATATTGGTATAGTAATCGTTTTTCTCCAATCGTATGGGACTTCTCCCATCTCGATACATCTTATCAATTTATGTACTTATGCCTTACGGTTTTTGAGTTCTAACTTATATCTCTAACCTCAGTGACGCAGTTTTTTTGAATTGGGTTTTCTTTTTCTTATATCATTTTGTTATTCCTCGGTTTCGAACATAACTCATTTTCTGAGTTTTGCAGGTAAAAGTTGTCACCTAATAAATTAGGCCTCGACTTTGAGAAAATATAAGAAAAACCTTACTTGGATGCTATTAGAGCTAGAGAGCATTGTTTTTTTTTCATTCTCATCATTTATGATGATAATTTGAACCTATCCAGTTATCTGCAATTCTTTACGTTTTAAGATCTCCTGAATGAGAAAAAGGCTTTCACGAATATGTCTGTCTGTAGTCTGGCAGCATGATGGAAGGAATTTCAAAAAAAAAAGGTCAAGTTTCTTCAGCCATAAATTACTGCGAATAAAGGTTCGTGCGAAATATCTACTCAAAGCTGAGTTTCTTTCATTTGTTCACTGGACACGTTCACCAATGATGCACAGGAAATGAGTTACTTCAAAAAAACTAGAATTCTGTATTCAAGAAAAAAAATCATTCGCTCCAAATCGAATTCTGAGGACCATAACTTTGAAAAATTTAAAAATAGAAGATTTCATTTTTTTTATTACAGGAACTTTCATACACTTTAATTCTTGTATAGGTGCTTGGGTCTTGGGGTAGACGGAAAAGAAGTAATTTTCTGAAAACTAATTTTTTCCTAATTTTTAAAACCATTTTTCAAAAATTCTTGAGCGTTTCAGTCCTTGTGAGATATTTAGCTTCTGGAGCATTTTTGAAGATGGTAAACTAAATGTTTTAAGGCAATAAAATTCTACTTTGAACTTATTTACATGGAAATATGTTGATTAACCTCTTTAAAAATCAATAAACTGAGTGTGACCGCAAAGGTCCTACACGATTTCGTTATTTTTGAGCATAAACTGATCGTGAGACATCCCACAAGTTGCATTTTTGCATACATTATATATCACCGCAGAAAAAACCCGAAAGATTTGGATATGAACAGAAAGTTAATAGGAAGAATTATTCATCTCGAAAATATCCACGAATTTTGTCAACACTATGTTTTGATAAGACACATAGTTCTTGTTTTGATGGTGGAAAATGACATTAAAAAATTAAAAATTTGGGAAAAACGATACAAGATATAATAAAATGATCAATCTCTCCAACAATCATCTCAGGCAAAGAGCTTTACAAAGTCATCATGTGTAATAGATCACACAAAAATACGCAAGCTTGATGATGATCACATATTAGGATCCATACTCTTTGCTCTAATCACACCCATGAAGTAAACCTCTCCACGCGAGCTCATTAGTATCCAAGGTCCGCTGTTTCAGGGATCTCTCACTTTACTGTCATTCTTCATCACATATTTCTTATGAACTATTTGTCGTCACACTTTCCTGTCTTGGCATACAACTTTAGCTTCCTTCACGTCCATATGCAAGCTCGTTTGTTTCTTTGGCTTTTTATATATTTGCGACTTAGGATCTTATTCTCACATTCCCACCATTTTTTCCTTGATCTGCCTCTAAGTCTAAATACGCTACGATTTACTTCTGCCGTGCAAGTGAAAAAGACACTTATGTCACATTTTTGACGAAAATGAGATTTTTACATCAATCGATTTGCAAAACAAAACTTCATCTATCTACATCTACGCAAACGAGAATTCTGACGAAATAGTAGATTTTATTAAATAATACTAAGTTTTTTTCGACTTGAAATTGTAATTCGCTGCAGAATTCAACCACAAAACACTAAAAAGTGGTATTTGGCCTCTAACACCAGGTATGACAATACCTATTTTATAGGTAATCCACTCGCGGCTTTTTTCTCCTGTATTTTTCTCTGCGAAAAGCCGCATGTCGATTTTGTTATAGCAAATAAAAAAAATTTTAATTTTTTCACAGAATGAGAAAAATATTCATCAATTTGTATGAATGATGTTGAAACATTGATGAAAAATGAATTCCATAATACTTCTTCCGAGACAAAATCTTTCTCGTAGGTCTATAGGTCTCGCTAGTCCACGCGGCATGCACCTTCACTGTCCTGAGATCCACACCTTCTTCGTCAAAAAGTGCCATTCTAAGACACTTATCCATGAATATAATAAGAAACCAAGAAAACATAACATAACTCATCCTTGCCTAACACCTTGCCTAATATTGAACCATTCACTCAGTTGCCCATTTACTCTCACACTCATTTTTCTACCTGCATGTATTGTCTATGGAAAAACTACACAAGATACAACAAAATGTTTGATGGGAAATTTGTTACCCCAAACAGAAGTACCGCACCAGGATACAGGAATTATTTGTACATATATTCAATATAATACACTAACATAATATAGAACATTTTGCATTTTGAAGATACTTTAATCGAGTGCGAATCGCGAGAAACGTGTTGAGAATATATTCGTTAAAGCAATGACCAAATTATAGGTTTGAATAGTCTAACTTTTAGTTTTAAAAGGTCCATGCACAAAAGTGGTGGAAGGAAACAGACCGAGCGCGAAATGTGACATCTGAAAGATGCGCGCTCGAAAGCAAAGAGATGTTTTAGTATTAGTTTTTAAATCAAGGCAGTTTAAAAGATTTATTATATATAGCTTAGTGGTTTTATACTAATTAGCGAATTTGACTGAAGTTATAAATTTAAACATTCCGCTTTAATATATCGATCGCCAATACTTCATTTTAAACATGTTCATTTTTAGATGAAAGGGCAACAGCGAAATTTTCGCACATGAAAATAATAATTTTCCAATTATTATATGTTATTAATATATATATATATATATATAATTTTCTCGACAAATAAATTCAACCACAAGTATTACTTATACATGTAAACAAATAATAGCAGTGAGAAAAATATATAGAATGCAGTTTGTATGGGAATGTAGGAAATGTTCAATGTGTATCGCTGAAATCGTAAAAGCAGGAAATAAAGTGTTTTTTCGACATATATAAAAAGGGCACTTCTCGATTCCCGCCGCACTCTACGAATCTATCATGTGACTGCCGTTTTGTGGAATAGCGTACTATGGATGATTGGGTGATTGGGTGATGCATAGAGTATTCTCCTGCACTCTCTCCGATTCCCACCTTTCTCCCTCTTTCTCTTCTTTAGTATAAGGCTAAGTAATCTAAAAGCAGCCTAAACTCTGAAAGTCTAAGATATGTATATGTAAGTCTAATGTTTCTTAGACGCTTAGGCTATATAGCGAGTCGTTCGCACGATCCTCACCTGGCCACCTTCTGCACGACCTCTCGTACTTACGGAGAAGGTGGTGGTATAGAGTTATAGACTATAGACTATGACTATAGACTATAGTAGTAAGTGGACGGCGGTCACTCATCGACTTTCAGTGCCGGGAGCCGAAAGTTCATCTTGCTCGGTTACGGTTAACCAGGATGGTTGCAATGGCGTCAATGTATGGGTTGCCTCACACATGAACCGATGCAGGGACGCAACTATGCTTACTAGGAAATATAGACGCAAATAGAGAAATGCAACAGTTCAATATAGTTGGAGAAATTCACTCAGGAATAACAAAATAGCAATCGACCTTTTACTTCTATCATATTAGCCCCCTCTGGGTACCGGACGAAGCGGAGGGACTCTCACTCTAAACAAAAGTCACCTTGTATTATTCACGTGATATAATGCTATTGATAATTCCAAATGCGATCATCGCAAAGTTGAAAATGTTTAATGCAATGAGTGACTTGAAAACTGAAGGTTAGGAAATTATTTAAGATAAGTTTAAGTTTAAGTAGTATTTCGAGATGTCTTTAAGTGGATATATAGAAGATGTTCTGAGAATTTTTTTTTATAATGTGAATCTACAGACACTATTCGGGACGTTGAACATAAGCATTTCCCCAGAATTGGCCATACTCTAAATCGAGAAACCAGTTAAAAGGAAAAACTAATTAACAAAAGATTTTAAACAATTATAATTATCAATTATTGTGAACTTATTATTTGTTCTATTTATATTAAAGAGGTGCTTTGAAGGAAACAATGTTGAGGCGCCAAATTAAGTATTGAGGGCATAATTATGAAAACTTTGTGGAAGCCCATATTTGAAAAAGTTTAATTTTTGTATCCAACTAAAAAAGGGTTAAAAATCTGAGAACTTAAAGCCTTCTAGATTGTTTCAAACTGTTCAAAATTATTTCAAAAATATCCAAATGAGTCAAGATACTTTGTAAGAAGAATTCTCACCCACATTGGTAAGCAAATACAAAAATTATTCATTTTAATATAAAAATATTTGTTAACTACTTAAATAATTGTTTCACACAAGTGAAGAATTAGTAATTTCTTAGTCTGTCAATACATATTTTCGACCGGTAGAGCATTACAAGAAATAATGTGGCTTCTGAGGAATCTCCACTAGATTTCTTGGAAAAAAACTATATGATTAACTGTTTGAAAATACCTAAAACGTGTGTTTTCTAATAACATTGTTTAGACCTCACAGAAAAAATTGCTATCCACTGGTAAATTGTGTTTTATTTTTACTGATATAAAAGATTAATAACTATATAGTCGTGACCTCATTAAAGTGAATTTACCAGCAGATAGTAATTTTTTTTCTCAGTTAAAAACAATATTATTAACAAATTCACGTTTTAGGTATATGTACTCAAAAATAGCTAAGAAGTTAGTTTGGTTATTGCAAGTATCATATTTACAATTGTCAATAATATTCCAACGGTGTGAGTCTCGTTAATCCTAAAGAAATTATTGTTCCTCATTAATTTGTTTATAAAGCACATCTTCATGCTTACTCACCAATGTAGGGGTAAGACGGAACTTTTGGGAAAGCTGTACGTTTTGGGCAAAGTCCATTCTAATATATTATATCAATCATAAACTTTTATTTACTGGCTAGACGTGTTTCTTTGGAGTCGAATGGAACGTGTCTAATCAATGAACAAATATTCATACTTGATTTAATGTGTTTAAATTGTCTTTATTCGAAACGCACTGCCATCCTAAACGCACCGTCTTTTCCCTATACAGTAGGTGAACATTTCTATCCAAGAAAAATTTCAAACTGCTCGAACAAAATGTGGACTCAATATATTTCGCAACTTTTTTTTTCATTTTGTTAGTTCATCAAAAAATGAAAGATACTGTTTTTCAAAGAACTGTTCTCATAATGAATTTCATAATTGAATGCAGAAGCGACGTAAAACACTGAAAATCGGGTGAAAATGTTATTCGCAACCTTAATCTGTTTGTGAAAATCCGATTGGACTTTACACGGACGATTAACTATGCGACGAGCTACGGAATGACTAAGGAGTCACATTTTTTCATAGTTTGATAATTTTGCTCTTCTTCTCTCAAGTCAAATCGAATATTTACTATAAATGCTTCAAATCAATATGTAAACGCTGAAGAGGAAATCAGTACTCGAGGTTATTCTTATAATAAAATATTTATTTTTATATCTTGAAAATTTCATTAGATTAGCTTAGAGGGTGAAATTAAACGTCAATTATTAATGGAAATTTCTGATTGGACGACTCCACACAAGGATAAATTTGATAGCATTTTCAAAACATTATTTTCGATCTATTGTTTGAAACAGAATCTACCCTTACAATTAGCATCTCGAACGAATTTTTGGGATATTATTCATCTTTTCACTTTTAGACCTATAGAGGACTAATGCCTAATACACATTGCACAAGTAACTCATTAGTTAGTTGGAAAAATGAACGTAAGTACAAAATGTAATATATCATTTGAAACGTATTTGCTATTTTGTCGCAATTTGTTTTAATAAAGAATAATCAAGTATGGTTGACGCTTGGACGGCCCTGGAGAAAAGGATCCACAGCATGGTTCAAGCGGGCTTTAATCCGACGTATGGCGAGTTAAAAGACAGCGACACTACACACGAGTCGTGATCACGGTTTGCTCCCGATATATAGGGCAAACATAGTCTCTCACGGTTTCATCTGCATGCGCTGCACTGTGTCGATAGATATAGGATTATGGGCACCCACTGCGCTCTTTTTGCTAGCGTAGCCGGCGCTCTCGAAGATTCGCTTTCGATTGGATTTATTAGAACAATTATGTCGTCGGCCTGGTTCAACCAGGTAATTTAGTTTACAGAAAAAGAAAAATTATGAGCAGAACCAGGGAGGAAGAACCAACATCAAACGATACCAGGCCGCGAAAAGTGTGCCTCATTAATCATACACACGTCTTTATCATCACCTTGAACACTTCATTTATAAATTACTTTTGACTTTTCAAAAATATCTTATATGGCATGAATTTGGAATAATGCTATTTTTATATACTGCCTGAAATTCCTAAGATATTAGTGCATACAAAACATTGTTTGAATACTTAATTTCAGAGAATTTTTTTTTAGTTAGAAAAACCTTATTCGAAACCTATTCAGCCCGATTCAGTATGCAAGACTTCACTGATTCCTAAGCATTCAAAACTGAAAATGAAAGAATTTGCCTGTTCATTATAAATTTAACAATTTAGATCTAAAGGGTTTTTGAATGAAATAATTTTTTATTTGATCTACTTAGAATTGTGTACAATATCAAATTTTAAGACATTAAAGTTGTAAAGTTAAAAATTCAAGCATTCCAAAACGTCAAAATTAAAAATCTACAAATTTTTGTGTTCATCATTAGGGTGATTTAAGTAGCTCCAAACAAGCCCTGCACCAGTACTGATAAACCCTGGAAAAAACCTAGACCTTTAAACGATCTACTAAGGGTCGTAGGCTTAGAAAGTAATGACGTACTGTTATGTGATTGGCTAACAAGCTCCTGCAGCACACTTAACCTGCCGTAGAGATCCTCAAGGGAGATACAGGATAGTCCAATTCATATTAGTTCGGCTGTACCGGAACAAGTAGACCTTTTCTTGAATTGTATTGGCTTTAATTGTTGACGCGATTTTCAAATTAAAATTTTAATTGCAAGAGGATTTCATAGAGAAAAAAAACAACACCCATCACATAAACATTTCAGATTATCTGGAAGGAATAATATGTTTCTGGAAACACATATCATATACATCAAAATGTTCATAAACAAAAGAAATAATTAAAAATAACACTGTTCCAACATCTCGTGCTCAATGAAAATATCAAGGTTCCAGTAAAGCGGCAACCATTGGAAGGGGAAACATTATTATTATTATAGATTAGCAGTTCGAACTCGAAAGTTCATTGCCTCACTAACCCGAGACCGCCACACATCTCTATCCTGTGCATCCTCCATCCAGTTTAAGTAATCATGTCCTAGTTCTTTTAAATCTTCCCTTACCAATCGGCCTCCCTCTTAAAACTTGCGCCACTGTTATTTCATTTCCCATTCTTGCTACATGCCCCGCCCATCTTAGTTTACGCGCTTTCATTACTCTATTAATATTTGCTGACCCGTAGAGAGCATGCAGCTCATCATTATGCAGTTTTCTCCATTCGCCGGTCTCTTCGTCCCTTTTTGGACCATAGATTTTTCTAAGTACTTTATTCTCAAAAACTCTAAACCTATTCTCCTCTCCCTTCGTCAGCGCCCACGTTTCGCACCCGTACATGACGACCGGCATTATTATTGTTTTGTAGATTCTTACTTTGATGTTTCTAGATAGCAATCGCGATTTTAATAGTGTGTTTGCTGCATAATAGCACCCATTGCCAGCGTGCAGCCGCGCGTTGATTTCCGTTTTAATCTTATTTTCGCTAGTTATGATAGACCCGAGGTATTTAAACTCGCTAACCCTTTCAAATTTCATATTTCCAGCCATTAGATCCCCGTCTTGATTACTTTGTTCGGATCTGCCGACGGTCATATATTTTGTCTTCGATTCGCTAACTTCTAAGCCAATATCTTTGGCTTTTGTGATCAAGATTTCTGCATTTTTAGCTACCGTTTCTTTATCATCCCCTAGTAAGTCGAGATCATCCGCATATCCAAGAATTTGTACTATCCCATTGAGGGTAGCACCGGTCGGGTTCGCCTGCACTTGCCTAACCACGTATTCTAAAACCAAGTTAAAAAGGACGCACGAAAGTGCATCGCCCTGTTTCAGGCCGTCGCGGATCGAGAACTCTTCAGATAAACTACCGTTTACGCGTATTCTACCCCTACTGCCGCTTAAGCAAATTTCGATAAGTCTAACCAATTTTCTTGGTACACCCAAGAACTCTAGGATCCAGTACATTCGTGCGCGTATAATAGAGTCGTAAGCTTTTTTGAAATCGATAAATAGCTGATGCACTACTTCTTTAAATTCCCATTTTTTTTCTAGCAGTTGCCTAATTGTAAACATTTGATCGCTTGTAGATCGGTTTCGGCGGAATCCACACTGGTAATCCCCAATGATTTCCTCGGCAAAAGGAGTCAGTCTACTTAGGATTACATTAGACAGGATCTTGTAGCACGAAGATACAAGTGAAATTCCCCGACAATTGTTACAGTCAGTTTTATCGCCTTTTTTAAAGATGGGAATAACGATAGAGGTATTCCATTCTTCCGGCATGCGTTCTGTTTTCCAAACTGCGCGTATTAATTTAATAATTTGTCTTGTGAGGCAAGGGCCTCCATTTTTTATCAGTTCTGACGGTAGGTCGTCGATGCCCGCGGCTTTGTTATTTTTCAACTTCTTTATAGCCATTTTTATTTCTATATCAGCAGGGTCATCAATTGATAGATCAGCAGTGTGGATTTCGCCGAGATTACCTTCAACGGGGGCTTCGCGTACATTTAATAGTTTATCGAAATAGTCTTTCCATAAATTCAGTCTCTCTGTCGAATCGGCTACTAGATTGCCATTTTCGTCCCTCATTACTTCCGTTCTACTTTGAAAGCCTTTCCTTATAAAATTGATTCCCCTGTACATCTCGCGCGGGTTATTCTGTTTATTATGCGTTTCTATTGCTAGTATTTTATTCTTTTCCCACTCCCTTTTCTTGGATCTATAGAGCCTATTTGTACGTTTACTAATCTCGAGATACTTCTTATGTGTTTGATCGCACTTATTTTGTAAACTAATTAGTCTGGCCTTCCGGCGTTTTTCAAACCAGAGTTTGCACTCTTCGTCAAACCATGGTTTGCTTTTTGTTACTTTCTTTAAACCTATCGTAAGTTTCGCGGCTGTCTTTACCGCCTTTTTTATATTGCTCCACAGGGTTTCCGGGTCCTCCTCGTAATTATTGTTATCGTCGCTCTGTTCTTGGAGAGCGTCAAAGCTATTAGAAATCTCAACTTGATAATTTAATGTTTCTGTTGCTGTTATGAATTTATCTATATTGAAACGAACTGTTGGCTCTGTGCGTCCTGTTTTCTTACTGATCGCTAGCCTAGATCTTAGTTTTACTATCACGAGAAAATGGTCTGAATTTAAATCCGCTCCCCTATACGATCTTATATCGAGAATGTTTGTATGACGTCTTCTGTCAATTAGAACGTGATCGATCTGATTATGAGTGTTACCATCTGGTGATCTCCAGGTGGCCTTATGTATATTTTTATGCTTGAAATATGTGCTTTTGACAACAAGGTTCTTTGAAGCTGCAAAGTTTATTACTCTAGTTCCATTGTCGTTACTGACGTCATGCAAACTTTCTGATCCTATTGTAGGCCTATACATCGGTTCTTTTCCAATTTTCGCGTTGAAATCCCCCAATACTATTTTTGCGTCAAAAGTTGAGAACTTGTCAAAAACCTGCTCGATTGTTTCGTAAAAGAGATCTTTAGTGTCTTCGTCTTTGTCCTCGGTGGGGCAGTGCACATTGATTAATACCTGTTTGTTGAAAATACCCTTCAGTACAATGTATGATAACCGATCGTTAATGAATTGCATGCCGATAACCGCTTGCGAGATTCGTTTATTAATAAGAAAACCGGTCCCCAGTCTCCACTCCTTAGCTCCCCCATAGTGAAAAGTATAGTTATCCTTAGAAATTGACGCGAAATCGCCCGGCCAGCAGGTTTCTTGAAGTGCTATTAAGTTCGTTTTGTATTTATTTGCTATCCCAATGAGTTCGCTAAATCCGCCAGTATTTAGAATAGCTCAACTAACTCTCCCTGAACCCTAGAGAGGTCCAGGGAGAACCTAGACGCCGTCTCGTAGACTCGTAGAGGATCTCTGTACTCTATTCCACGATATAACAAACTTCTGAAAAGACGAAAATTCGTTCTCTGCGGGCAGCTTATCAAAGAAGGGGAATCGTAGGCGAAACATTAGGGAAAAATTTGGATCAGTCTATTTGAAAAAAATGTGTCCTCCTTTAATAATGATTGGCTGCCGATTGAAACGTCTGTACCGCCATGATTTTGCCGAAAGTCCGAACATTTCAACAGTGTAACAACAGTTTCAACCAATCAGAATCAACGAAGCGTACGTTCAAAAAATCTTAGGTTCAACTGTAGAATTATCTTGAAATTTCGAAATTCCCGACGAAAGCAGGACAGAACGGACGTCCCGAGAATGTACTCAATATTATTATAAAATAAAAAATAAGGAAGCCCACTTTTGTCTCGGGCTTAAGATGGTTACAGCCCAATATGTCGAAGGCATTTTTTGTTAGAATTGAAATTCTGAATTATCAACACGGACGAATTTTCGGTAATGCAATCAACTGATCTGATAAAATCACTGTGCCTACTTTGAAATCTAAGGCAAAAACTTGTTTTTTACCCCATCATCCACAGACTGGTTTGTAGCCAATGGCATGGTGGGGGGGACCTCCAGCTTAACGTGGGATCTGAACTACTAGAACCTCGATAAAAGTACATAGAAAAATTTCCAGAGGTACCAGCTCAGGGATCAAATCCCGGACCTCTAGCAAGCAGCGTGAATTCCGAGCACCTTACCGTCTGAGCCACCGAAGCAGTTTATTATTATTATTATTATTTTATTCATTTTCATTCATTTTATTATATGCGAGAAGTTGTAGGCTCCGGAAACTACGATCATGGCTCTTTAAAGTAACAAATCTCGACGCAACCAGAACGTTTACGTCATCCACTCCTGCTCCTTCTGTCCTAGAAGGTAACGAAGAGTGCTTCTTGTTTGAAAGTTCATCTGTTTATTTACAAATTTAACCATTTTTTTGAAAATTTGTCTTTTTTTGGTAGAAGATTCATCTCCTGGGTTGAAAATTCAACTATTGGGTTAACACTAGAAGTACCAGGCTGGGTCAATTGACCCATTTCGATTTTTAAAGTGGTAAATCTCCGCAGCGGTTGCATGCAGAGAGATGGCGTTTTGTGACTTTTAATTATTTGCAAATAGGAGTATTTGACAATTTTGTTCGAAAATATTGGACGCGCACTTTAAAAAAAATCGAGTTTTTATAGTCTATTACCCCTATCGCGTTTTGGCTGGTATTTCATCACAAAACATTTTAGGTTCCGCAAAAAAATTAGTCATTTTTGTGGAATAATGTTAAAAATGTGAGTTTGTTTACAAATATTGTTTAAATAATCACCAGTTGTTGTTATATAATGCTGCGAAGCAGCAGATATTTTTAAATAATCATAATTAGGCATACATTTGTCTCATATTCTATATAAAAACTGTGAATTTCAAACAACTAATCATTGCGAATCACAAAAAATGGCTTTTGTTCATTAATTTGTTTAAAACATTATGAACCATTTTTTTTCTTACTCTAACCTACTAAAAACTATTGCTAGATAGTAATTACACTGACCTAAGTTTTTCTTTAGTCAATTCGCAGATCTTACATAAAAAGGTACATCTGAAAAATTAGGATAAAAACGTGCGACGTCGGTAGGACTACGCTGGGGTAGGCGAGGATTTTCACTTCTTTGTTGTAATTTTTTAGGACTCACTACTCTTCTGCACTTATATTAACGATGTAATATGAATATAGCATACTTCTATCATTAAATTTTGACTGTAGAAACTGTTTAAAATCATTATTTGACACCCAACCCAGGTATGGGTCAATTGACCCCTCGTGGTAACAAAAGGTGACAGAAAATCCCGGTATTTCTAGTGTTGACGCCTTGCATAATATCGAACTAGTCACTTAGTTTCCCATTTACCCTTACACTCACTTTACTACCTGTATATATTGTTTTTATTGCTTGTAGGAGCCATCCATTAACTCCGTACTCTTTGAGGATTTCCGAAAGTTTACTTCCGTACGAAAAACAATGAATAATTAGGAAATTATAATAAATTAAAAGAAGGTGTTTCGGGTTTCAATCGCAAGCAAAACTACGAATCTGGTAATTAGATTTTCAAATTCACATCTTAAAAATAAACCATCTTAGAACTAGGTAATGAAAATCTAATTATTTTCAATTTTAAAATGTTCAAAATAGAGAAAGATTTAAAATAGATGATATCAAACTCAACGGCTTTTGAATTTAAAAGAAAATTAATTTGCAGGGCTAAGTTTGAATAACTTTAAATTAGAATATTGTAGAACAATTTGATTTTGATACTATATAATTAAGAACAAGAATTCTAGGTAAACAAATATTATGAATAGTATGTAAAATTCAATATAATTAAAAGAAGAATATATATTATGTTAGTGCGATATTTTCATTTAGGTTGCAAGTTTGTGCACAAGGTCTAGGTCTTTTAAAATTTTACTATTGTACAACTCATATAACGTTTACCTCACATTTCACTCTTGAACTTTTTTTTTCTTTCTAACATAAGTACTTATTGTCTTCGACTTGGCTTACCTTTTCCGGGTTGAAAAAGAGAAAATCGATATACTCCAAACTTTGATCTTTGCCTTATCTTTGAAAATCTATCTTCCTCATGATCTGCAAATTTCTGCTGTACGAACAATATTTTGCTATTTCAAGTCACATACATGGTCAATCAAAGTAAATTTTTCGTAGATGTTTCTTTTGTCTCGTTCTAATTCTAGTTTTCTCCTTTGAAAATGCTATAAGAAACCTAAAATTCAAATTTTGAGTCAAACGACACGAGGGACATAAGAAAGGTTTATAAGAGCAATGAAAGATTAAAAACAAATATACATATTCATTTGGAACCATTTTTTGATTAAATTCGTTACTTTGGGTTTATATGTATCAAAAATACCATACGAATGTTAGAGTCCAGTTTTTCTAAAGGCCTAAATGTCTTCTATTAAATATTTTTTATAGAACATATTTTTGGTTTTACCCACCGAAAATTCAATGAACGAATGGATAATTACGATTTTTAAACCAACAACGCGAGAAACGAAAAAAAGGTCCAAGAGATGAATTGTAGCTTTCTCACATAGCACACTTTTCGAAAAAACCAGGTCTGTGCCAGCTTTTTTTGGGAAAAGCATAGGTCTAAACCTGGGAAAGACTTGGTTTTTACGGTAAGTGTGCTATGTGGGTTTATAAGAGGCCTAACAAATTTTTCATGTGTGCAGTTCCGGAAAAATTATAATATAAATAATTGAATAATAATGGGTTTTATATAGAATATAATAGGCTTTTACTGCACTTTCCACCTAGAATCCGAAATCAAGCGCGAAGCGTGATTATCCTGATGAGAATGTGTTCCTCAAAGTCTACAGACCTCTGAGAAATTTAATTTTTACATATAGTTGCGTAAAAAATGAAGCATCAAGATACATGGAAAATGTGAAGTGTGAAAGAGATATTTTTCCTGAAGTTTAATTTCATGTGTACATAATTATTAAAACAAATACGAAAACATGCCAAATGCGGGGAATACATATCTGAGCGGCGAGCGCGTAGCACGAGGTTCAAGAACGTGTGCGCCTCAAGAAAATAAATTTTATCCAAATCGAGAAACACACCGGTTGCAAATTCATAACACGTGCCAAGGAGGTCTGAAAATTCCCACACAATTGACATGGACAAATTTTAATTTTTGGAAAAATACGATTCACGGTTCCGGGTTTAAAATAAGCATGCTGGAGATTATCCTTATTTTTGTATGCCTATAACCATTAATAATTATTGCCCCATTGTATAACAAATCCTTATTTATTTGAACCATGTATTTGTTTAAGAAATTTTTCTTTTAATAAATCTGTGAAATTTACCTTTTTTGCGATTAATAAGGAAATCAGGCATTTTAAATAGCCATATTTTTTAAACACTTTAAAATTGTTGAAATCATTTATTAGTATTCATTTATAACTTAAATGGGAAAAAGGTAGAAAAGTCTAGTCTTTCATTTGGTTAAACATTGTTTATCATTGAATATTTACATATAATTCAGATGTTATCCAAATTTCAGAACCTAAACGGGATGCAGCACATATTAATATTGAACAATTTGGCTGTTTGGGTAAATTTTTTGTTCGGCTATGGAAAAGATTGCCAAAAATTCTTTTAGCAGGTTTTTTCTTTGGAACCCGCCAAAAGGAAACTCCAGGAGAAACTCCATTATAAGGGGCCGTTGAAAAACTACGTCACGTTATTTTGAACACTATTTCAACCCCTCCCCTTCTTTGTCACAGATCAACACACAAAGCTTGAACCCCTGATGTGACGTCACAAATATGAATACCTGCTACCCATATTAAGTATTATTATTTTTTATATTTTTATTATTATTATATATTATGCACATTTAAATTTTCATCTGTGATGTCATATTCTACCATGTTTCCCTCCTACGTCATAAATCGTTACAAAATCTGTGAGACCCCCCCCCCCCCCTCATAGCATTGTGACAATGAAATTTATATCTCACAAGATTGTTCAAACTTGGATCAAAATAAAAACTAAATAGTCCTCATGAAGGAACATAATTGCAGCGGAGATTATGAAAAATCCTTGTTCACATTATAGAGGCGGTGTGGTAGCCTATAACGTCAAATGTTAAAGCAAAGCCTTTGTCCAATCCCGGTGGGGTCTGGAACGCCATGCCGCGTCGAGAGAAACGTCTTAACTGGAGAATAATAGAAGTAGGAAGCAAAAGCGGCGAAGCGACGATGACGAAAAAATCGGCAAAGCACATTACACGAAATCACAATGTTTAATGAAAATTGCGGCCTCCAGATTACGCGATGCTGCATCTTGCACTCGACTGGATTCTCTTACAATAAAGAGATAGCTAAATTTACCTGCATCGTGCAACATCTCCTTGCCGAATCGTGACGCGGCGAAGCGGTATTCAGATTGCGCTCTTAGCGGTTTTGCCGATTTTTCTCCGCGACAAAGGAGATTTCTGTAACCACTGGTCAGAAGCTGCAAAGAGCCCACTGTCGGAGATTATACTTATTTTTTCTCAGTTTTCATGTCCGTGAGCTACTCGACAATCTCTTTTCTAGCCAATCTCCCCTCAGTCTCAAGGTGACATTTTCCCTTGCAAAAATCAAGTTATAATGCTCATTGCATGTATTTTTTGTCTTTTTTTAATAAGTTCGCTCAGCCAAGCGTCCGAAAAGGTGAGAATAACATATAGTATAGGGGAGGATAGGATAACCGTTTTTTCTTTAAAAATCATTAAGTATAACACACCGAGTCTTTTAAAAAGTCCTTCTGTGTCTTCTACTGTACATAAAACATTAATAGATTTGAATTTTGGTGCATTTTTTTAAGACGAGACTCAATTGTCTTGATATATGATAAAAAAAAATCCACGAGCTGTGAACAAGACGATAATGAAGATAATTTTCAGCCCTCAGATTTCTGAAAAGCAGTGATGATAACAGTGAGTCAACGAATCTTTTATGGTTTTTCTTTGGAGTGTATAATTTTTTCTTTGCATAATTTATACCTTAAGATGTTTAATGCTAATGGTAAAAACTGTTTTCAAAGTTACTTAGAATACGTAGATAGTTCCATTTTTGGAGATCTTGCAACAAGCAGCAATCCGCGGTGTGGCGCGGCGTTCTAAAATCTAACCAACATTTTATTCCTTATATATCATATCCAACCACCGTTTCTATCTGATATTATTTGTTTACTTGTCTATCCACACAAAAGTAAAAAAATGTACTTATTCGTGATATAATTTAAATTCTTGAAATAATAGAAAATTCAATGGTAAAAACTAAAAATGGTTTCGATTGGAAAAAATATGTGGGCGTCCGCATGAAAAAGGCCCTAATAGTTGGTATAAAGTTACGTATAGAGTCATATATCCGGTTAAATTCGAGGAATTTAGGAATGTACGACCAAAACGAACCTATCTTAGTTTGTAAAACTAGTCGCCGGGATATTTTTGAAGCTGGATCTTCGAAAAACCGCTTTTCGAGAAAAATGCATCTAAGCTTTGCGAGTGCCACATGCACACGTGTAATGTTTTTCCTCCAAACATGGAATGAAGCCACTTCCGGTTTCTTTCGATATATGAGTATAGTGCTTATAGATTAAGTATGGGTCCTGAAATTTCTGCCACTCAATCCCGAAAATAATAATTTTGACCCTAACTTAGAAATAAATTAATCTAAAACCGGCAATTAGGGCCCTTTTCATTGGGACGTCCACATAGGTATATGTGTCCACTTGACACATGCTATTTTTTAAGCATTCTTATTCGATCACAAGGCCGTAGTCAGCAAAATTTTTTGGGGGGAGGGGGGTACATGTTCCAAGAATTTCAGGGGGGGGGGGTAAACACTGTTGATCTCTTACGTGACTGCGGCTTTGTTCGATCACCAAAGTTAAGCAGCAGTTTGCTTGGTTATATTCGGGTGAGAGCCTTGGTACAGAAGGAGAAACTTTCAAGCTGCCTTTACTCTCATGACTTGAACATTCACCTTCAAAGTTTCTGTATATTTTTAAAACTGCTGCATATGTTGGGACTGCTAAGAAGCGGAGTTTCTCAAGTATCTTTTAAATTTGTTGTAATTTTTTTCTAAATAATGTAATAAAAAAATGTATATCTAAATCTCCTATAAAAAATACCACTTAATAATTTCTATGGCTAGAAGAACTTTTTTGTCAAAAACTTGAGTACATACTTTGAGTTAAACTTTTTTAGAGGAGATGACCTATTTATATATGTAATCATCGTATCTTCCGTTATTTGCGGAAAAATTTTTAATGAGACATATAGAAAAAATATTCTCTTGGACAGAAAAATGGATTCGCCCCATCCATTTTGCAGAATTTCCTCTTGTATATGAGAACAAACAAAAATGTTAAGGCTGCTAATAGCCCTAAAATTTCCTAACGACTAGACAAACGTATAAAAACTATTTGACTACTTATCCCGAAGAAACTTGAATTTTTATCGAAATGTATATGATAAACCTAGTCAAAGTCTTAAAAATAGAATTTTGATATCTGCAGTATGTAGTTTAAAAAGTTTAAACAAAAAATCTATCATAAAAATTCCCTCTGAAAATGGGATTTGCAATAATAATAAAATGACCTGCAACAAAAGCGTGGAACGCGTTAATATTAAAATGAC
This sequence comes from Andricus quercusramuli, assembly GCA_932178445.1. Lineage (NCBI taxonomy): Eukaryota > Metazoa > Arthropoda > Insecta > Hymenoptera > Cynipidae > Andricus > Andricus quercusramuli. The sequence goes on along the minus strand of CAKNXH010062060.1, from coordinate 279,472 downwards.
TTTCTCATATATAAGAAACGCACATCCCGATTGGAACCCCATCTGTCCAGGTCGACCTGATCGGGGCGTGCGTTTCATGCTGTATTTACGGCTGCCAGGTCGGGGCCCGATCGGGGCCATAGCAAAATGTATGCACGGGTATGTACGCCCCACGCTTTTATTTTAGATCAAATTATTATTATGGAGATTTTTTCCAACTGCTTCTTTTTCAATTGTTTCGCAATTTCGACAAGTGTAATTCCTCAACTAAAACTCCATCTGAGGATGGAACGGGGTGGTAACTCAAATTTGAACTCCACTCTCCAAAATCTATTCAATTTTTCACGGAAAATATCCATATTTTTGGAGTTTCATAAAAATACTCCCTAAATCTGAATCAGCGAAAATTCACTGATTTCCAGTAAAATCTCACGAATTTAAATAATAGCAGATTCAATCAAATTATTTTTTTAGAACGTAAAACTCATAAATGTAATTAAATATTGAAAACGGTGAAAAGTTTTGATGCTTCCGAATGACAAGTAACCTCACACATTATCTTACTTTCAAGATTCGACTGTCATGTACATACCCGTTGAGTAAGTACTTTTTATACGAGTTAAAGAGTATAGTTTTCCGGCAGTTACTGCAGCACACTTAGCACGAAAATTGAAAAAATTATTTCTAAAAAAAAATAATTTTTTCCACATTTCACTGACCAATCAGTGAAATGTCTAACTACTGTTTAAATCAGTGCGTTTTTCACTTATTCACATATTGAGAGGGTATGAAAATCCACTGTACGGATAGAATATTGTATTGTCATCGGAAATAAATATGAGCTAGGCTATATATTGCAAATAACTCCGCAATACAAAAGGAACCACCTCATTTACAGAAAAAAAGTACAACCTGTAATTTAAGTTATTATTCAGTTTAATATCCGGCATATATAGTAGGGCACTCTTCACAAAAGAATGAAAAATGGAACAAAATTAGAGAAGCCAATAATATTTTAATAGACGCCAATAATCTGTTATCTGTCAAGATTAATTTATTGTGATAATAAAATATCGATTAATAAGCGAGTATGGATTCCATGTATTCGACTTTCATAATTTTAATACGTTATGTTGAGATTTGTGACAGCTACTCCCAGGAATAAAATCGTCAACAGTTTTTGCTTCTATTTAACGAATCAGGAGAAGATCGCAAGATCGGACTGGATTACAAGGTAACCGAAAGTTCGGAAAAAATTATCCTCAGATGCTCCTTTCTTTATACACATGGAAGAGAGCATAATCGAGATCGATATCGCAATACGGATGTTTCATTCGTCACGAAAAGAGGGCAATAGAGGACGCGCACTCCATGTTCGCACACGTGCGAACTCACACGTACAGATTTATAGAATATATCTGACGCTTTTTCAGAAAAATTACGGAATTTCAAAGGAGTCGATTTCGAAAAACAACTAACTGTTTTATAGTTTGTTATTTCAAATTTAAATAACAAATTTCAACATAATGCATTAGAAAAACCAATTGAAAATGCATCAGAAAACCCAATTGAAAAAGTCTGTGTCACTGAGGTTAAAGATATAATTACGAACTTAAAAAACGGCAAGGCTGCTGGTGTAGACAGTATTAGTACTGAAATCCTTAAATACGGTGGCGAATACATACCTCACAGGTTGTGCGAATTGATAAATTTAGGTATCGAGATGGGAGAAGTCCCAGACGTCTGGAGGAAAGCGATCATCATACCAATATACAAAAGAAAGGGAATACAAGCAACTGCAGTAATTACAGAGGTATCAGCTCACTAAGTACCGGAAGTAAAATATTCTCAAAAATTCTTATTCGTAGGGTAATGAAAATTACAGAAGGAATAATATGGGAGGCTCAAAGTGGATTTATTCCAGGAAGATCATGTACAGATCAGATATTTAGTTTAAGACAGATTACAGAAAAAAGCTTGAGAGTAGGAAGAAAAGTTTTCTGTGCATTTGTTGACCTAGAAAAAGCATTTGACAAGGTAAATAGAAGTAAACTTTGGAAAGTCCTTAAAGAGTACGGACTTATTGATATAAGTATACACTGAGAAAAATAGATTACGCGAACTTGATAATAGAATTCAAGAATTATACACCATTTAGAAAAGTATATTACGCTGTAAAAACTAGGCATTCATTTTTATCTGTGATCCTTTCCTGGGCGTTCTAACATGATCTCACAAATAGTCTATTTTAGAACCAGTTTCTGTCTTGTTTAGTTTGCTAACTTCAGATTGATAAATGATCCGAGATAGCGAACTTAAGTTTTTCAGAGGGTGCATTGTTTCAATTAGTCCAAACTTCAATCTTACAAAAAACAAAAGATAGATGAAATTAAAAATTCGTAAAAATTAGTGTTGAACCGTCACACACTCAGACGTCGCGAACTTCTGCCCTATGGGTCACCTTGGTTTCTAAACTTGACAGTTTAGAATTTGTTTTATCAGATTTAGTTATTGACAGATGATTCTCATTTCGAGCCTATTTCAATCCACAAATCGACCCTATTTTATTAGATTGGCGGATCAAACTGAGGTGCAATTGTTTCGTTGCGTGAACTGTTCTAATACCAAATTAGGTTCTAAATCGAATTCTATAGTTTTTACAGTGTAGCGCGTATAATCTATAATCTTCTTCTAATATATGAAGATGTTACCAAATATAATCTCTAGATGCTAAATTCTTATAATCTTCAGGCATTAAATTGTAACATCTCAGATTTTAAAATATCCAGGCCTCTGTGTAGTCTCAATTGTCGCATCGTGGTGCGTGTCATACTGCCATATGCATCCGTTCGCATTGAAACATGTAATAATTAAGTTATAAAATGATTATTAGTGCTGAATCACACGTGATTTAGATTCTGAAAATGGGTAAGTTTCTATTTCTTTTCATTACACATCTCTGCCACTTGTACAGGTACAGAAATTTAGCCTCCTTCACTTTCGTTTTTGTAGTCTTATGACAGCCACTTTCCTGCTTATTGTGTGTTCAAAAAATTGAAATTTGTTTCCACTTCTAATTCCGAGCTCGTCTATCTACATTTTGGATATGTTCATGAATACGTTTGCAAAAATTATTATAAATATTTGAGGTTATTTAATGGACCAGGATTCTAATATGGATATTGAATTTTAAAATCTTGGATTATATAGATTTTATTATCTCAGATTATAAAGTTTAATAATCCAAGATATTATCCTGTAATATATATTTCTTATTAACTATAGATTGTAGTTCAAATAATCTGAATCGCTGACCCATCGTTAATAGTCCAAGATTATATCCAATAAACAAATTTTTTATTACCGGGTATACTCCATTTTTCTCAGTGTACTTTATTGAGATAATCAAAGAAAAAAATTATTATTGAAAGAAAATGTGGAAAAAGGACTGAGATTTAAAGTGGTCAGCATCTTGGAAATTACCCATATTGTATATTATTCATTTTTGGCGGAAAAACTTTTGCGTGAAAAAAATATAAATTACCAAATACATTGATTCCCTATTGTTTTTGAGCTGTATACGGAGGCTACAGAAGTTCGACCTCTCTGTAGTTGAGCCGTAAAAAATAATGAATTATTTTCTATTTATATTTGGTTCATAAAGGAGACTTTCTTCTACTTTTATTCATCATGATTTTTGAACGCACGTAGGCACGTGATGTCACAACAAGAAGGTGGAGTGGCAATATTCATAGAAATAGTGTTACCAAACGAAAAAAAAATCCTTAACTTCATTCGATCGAATTCTCGAATGAAAGAATACAAAAGTATTATTAATTCCAAAACCATTTTCACCATACAAGTACGATTGTATTTTGTACAGTTCAACGATCCAGAATTGAATGTTTGCATTTCTAATCTTGAATCAGTAAGAAGTGAGTCACTGAATCATATCAGTGAGATTTCTCGCTGATTTTCAGTAAAAATCCATCAGTGAAATTACTGATATTCACTGAATAATCAGTAAACATACTTACTGATTTGATTAAGTGCCAATTTTTTCACTGATGAAAGTGAAAGTTGTGTTTTATGATGCTTCAAATAATGTTTATCAAAATTTGTAATGAGACAATTTTACTGAAAGGTCTTTTCAATGCATTTTGTGTGGGATAATTTTGAGAGTGTACAATCGGGATAATACATAACATTTTTCGACGATGAAACTCAGAAATATTAATTTATACACAGAAAAAACTAGAGGTTCCATTAGAACCGATTTTTGATTCCAAGGAAGCTGCAGCGAAAAGAAACCTCTCTTGCTAAAACGTAAAGCAAAATAATTAATTGTTTTAAAGGAACTTCGACTCACTTCGAATATTTTACAAGTTAATGATGCACTTTTTATTTTATAATACAGATTAAATAATATTGCACTGGGAAAAATTAAATGAAGAAACTAAAATTATAGAAATTAATCATTCTTGAAAAGAAGATAGTGCATATAATATGTGACAGTTTTTAAAGTCATGTTAATAATTCAACGCTTTCAACTGCACATGTACCGAAAAGCGCGGGACTATTAAATTATTTTAAGAAGTTGTGCATTTCTGTCATTCAATTTCATTTGTTTGAAGAAGAAAGCTTTTGTTAGTATTTACTTGTATGGTTATTCACACTATTATTATTATTGCCGTGAAGGAAGCTAGATTTGTATGTCAAGACAGAAAAGTGTGGCGACAAATAGTTTGTAAAGAGAGAGACAATACAGAGAATGACGCCTGAAACAAAGACCTTGGATACTAATATGCCCAAGTGGGGAACCACACATAACAACTTTGTGAGGTTCTTCACATGGGGTGATTGCTAGAGAGATTGATCAGCAACCTGGGTCGGAGCAGCGTTGCGGGACGATCAATCTAAAATATCTATACCTTACACGTACATATCGCCTACCCCGAAAGGGAGCTGACTTGACGGTATAATAATTAATAATAATGCGCAATTGGAAACGTCGCCACACGTCACTGGCCATCTATCGGATATCAACAAACTAAAACGGAACCCTCGAAGAGAAGCTCATACTATCTTGTTAATAAGTCTAGTGGTTGTGCAGGAAAACAATAATTAATGTTTCGATGGGGACTGTAATTACAACCCATTGAAGGCCCACTCAAATTGAAGGGAAAAAAGCATGATTTCTAACTCACTTTCTAGTCCGCAAAGTTATTTTACAATGTCAGATGTTTGATAGATCGAAAAATGGCCTGGATTTTGTTTAAGAAATAAAAAAAATAAAAGTAAAACAAAAAATTCTTAATTCATCCTGATTTGTTGATTGAAATTATCATTTTATTAAAAGGTGTTGGATAAAGTTAAGCAATCGTTTCTTCAGAGAAAGGATAGTAGTGAAGAATGAGTAAATGATGTCCTAGGCTTTCGCGTAGGATCGAATAGCAATAGAACATAAGGACTGAAACTAAACTTACTTAACGAATAATAAATGACGTATACATAAAAGTAGGTATAATGATAATAATAATAATAATAATAATAATAAATGCCATATGTACAATCTTAAGCCTCAAACATTAATTTATAATAATAATAATAATAATAAGAGTCTGAGTCTGGGACTTTTGTGTCGGATATATAGCATCGCGAGTAGAAGCGCAAGGAGGAACAGGCTTAGGCCAAGCGTCGCGTCGACTGCCCGATCTAAGCAAAGTGAAAGTTAGACGTGTGGGCACGGGATGCGCGCACGAATTCATTTTTTCGGCCTCACTAGGATTTTTTTCACCCGCCCGCTGCAGTTCCCATGTATGCCTAGCCTATATGGCCGGCATCAGACAATCCCATACATACACGTGCTTTACACTCGCGACTGTGCAGTTGCAGTGCACTTGGTATTCTCGTATATTCTCGTATTCTCATACATACATACATATGTGTCCTTAGAAAATAATCCGTCGCGGCGGTCGTTACGCTACGGCAACGTGTATCATTGGAGCCTGCCTCGGCTCTCCTGACTTATTGACTTTGTTGACTCTGACGTGTCTCGTGTCGTACACCGGCCGATTCCAATTGATAAGGGATCCATGAGCCCGTGGGATTCGAGATCTTTCCGCGAATAGGCTCCTCGACCCCGGAACGATGCGCGAAATCGATCGCTGACCTTTTCATCAAAGAAAATGTTACTACCAAGGTAGAATAGATGTCATTTAGATTTTAGAACATCGACATTATACTTTTCAACTCGACCTTCTGCTACCTAATATGTATACTGCTAACCATTTTATATAGCAATACATTTTAGCATATATATGTATTTAAAAGGGCGGTCCAGAAAAATCTTCGTGTAACGCAAGCATGCTTTCTGAAAGTAGTCTTTTAGACAGCAGGATGAGCGACAGTGTATGCGCATGTGCACACGACAATTATGGGTCCATAGGAGTATTATGGGCTCATAAGCGTACTCCGCACATGCGTATTCACTGTCGCCCGTGTAGGATTATGGCCGCGTCAACCTAACCTCAAATGTCAGGCGTGATCAGCTTATAAATCATACCTTCGTACGTTTATAAAAAAGTATCTGAAACTCTTAAAAATTGCTCAAACTGTGCCCTTGTTTATAAAGTTTCTTAACGAGGGAGCGTTCAAGTATTACGTAACGCCCTATAGGTGTGGGGGTGTCAGGCCAAAAGTTCCATAATGGCAAAAAACTACAGGGAAAAGTCAGAAAAAGCGTTACATAGGGGGGAAAGGGGGATCAAAAATTCCGAAAAACTGCGTTGCGTAATACTTGAACGCTCCCCAACAATCATGATTATGAAATGACAATACAGTTTACTGAAACTCGCATGTCAAACTAAGCACGTTTAAAAAAAGTACCACAAACACTAAAAATTGCTCAAACTGGGTATTTGTTTATAAAATTTGTTTATAACAATCACATTTGTCATGATATGGCAACATAGTTCACTATAGTGTCACTAGTAAGCATAATGTCCAATAAAGAACGATAAATAAAAAGAAAGTAACTGAAAATTTAAAAAATGGCCTAAACTGAGCATTTTTTTATGAAATTTGTTTATAACAATCACAAAATTGCCTTAAAATGACAATACAGTTCACTGAAACTCGAATGTCAAACTAAACACGTCTAAAAAAAGTACCACAAACACTGAAAATTGCTCAAACTGGGTATTTGTTTATAAAATTTGTTTATAACAATCACATTTGTCATGATATGGCAACATAGTTCACTATAGTGTTACTAGTAAGCATAATGTCCAATAAACAACGATAAACAAAAAGAAAGTGACTGAAAATCTCAAAAATTGCCTACACTGAGCATTTTTTTATAAAATTTGTTTATAACAATCACAAAATTGCCTCAAAATGACAATATAGTTTACTGGAACATCAGTGCCAAGTAAAACAGAGTACCTTAAAAAAAACAATTAAAAAATGTTGGTGCACATTTCCTTTTTTGAACCAAACATTTTTCCCGGATTTCTTACAAAAAGTTGCAGATAAATAAAATATATATATTATGTTGGCGCATCCGAGATAAAGTTCAAAATGAAGAATAATAGTGAATTTTTTGTTATTTTAGTATAGGAAATCAATTTTGAATGAATAAAAAGAGTTTTGGAAAATTATTATTAACAACTATAATAATTCTCTGAAAACTATGTAACAATAACAAAATCCTGATACATCGTAAATTGTTATTCAACTTGAAAAAGGAGAAAAATCCCGCGTAAACCTAATTAAATAATATTGTTATTGGTAACAATTTTTAATTAATGGAAAGAATTTTTGAAGTTATTACTTGCACACCTCCGAAAGTTACGCATCAAAAAAATTCCTATTGACTAAATATCATTAAATAGGAGTTAAAAGATACTTTCAACGTGCAATCAGTAGATGTCACTGACCAATGTTGTAAATGATTTCTGCTACTACTTAAATACATAATCTCACTGAGAAAATCAAAAGTTCTTCGATTACACTGAAAGAAAAAGTTCATAAATGAAACTATTTGCCACTTTTTTCAGCATCGAAGTACCAATCAAATTCCTACCTAAAATCTTAAATCTTCATTTTCTAGATAAAGCAACTTTTATAAGTTTTTATTCAATTAATCTTGATTTACAATCAGAACCGATATTTCTTCAAATTATTATTATTATCGTTCATTCATGAAGAAACATATACTTTTCTTCTTTTTAAAGCCCTTTCAGTGAAAAATCGTGTGTTACAATGCGATAACTTAACACTAGATCTTAATTTTTCTGGAACAGAATAATTTTTGTACATTAAAACTTCTTCATTCTCATTCAACTTCCACATATCCCGGCAGCAAGTATTTATCATCATTTTAAAAGGAAAAATAGATTTTCAGTCGCTATCCAAAGACGATTTTGAAAACCCATGCAATTTGAACCTTCAAATTCTTAAATGATTTACTCGGAATTGGTTATTTTTTTTTTAAATAAACTCATTTTCTCCCAATTGAGTAAACTCAATATCTCGGGAGTAAGTTTTTATTTCTTATATAAACTGACAGTTAAACTTTTCATCGTGATCCACAACCGATCATGTTCCACTTTTAGCTTCCTGTCACTTTGAGATGGTAAACTTCTACATTCTATTTCTCAGAATTGGATAAAATTTTGATCATACTTTTTTTGGTTTGAATTCAGAAATATTTCAGCTCAGGCGTAAACGTTTGTTTTATGTTTAAATGGTGACTTAGGTTTTACAGATTTTTATTTTGCTGTCCTGAAATATTCGGATTTTGTTGGTTATCTTTAAGTTATCTTCCTGCTTAAAATACCGGATAGAACCCGCACGGAGAGAAATGGATGTTTAAATGTAGATGTTCAAAGGGTAAGATTGTACCGCCTAACATGCAGATATTAATGCCGAACATCTGCTATCTTTTTGAGATGTTAGTCGTCAAAATATTTGTATTGTTAGACAGAAACATAATCAGATGTTAAAATCGTCCGAGCGCATTGGAATTTCAAGACTATATTTCGATATATTATACGGAGTGGCTATTTTACCACACATGTATGGCGAAATAGCCGACGGTAGCTTATTTCGACATACAGTTATGGCCAAATAAGGACGGTATTTTATTTCGCCCCTAGGAATATATGCAGAAGGAGGTGACGGTCAAAATAAGGAGAGTAGGTTATTCCTCATTATAATAGTAGATTACAATGAACAAATTAATCATTGAAAAGGCAATTATAATTGCACCAGCGGAACATGTGAGGCGAGTTAATCTCAAAATCTCAAAGACAGGGCTCAGAGGTGGCTCTGACCATTGATGTTAGGTGGCGCAAAAATCGAATGCGCGAGATTCAAATTTCATTACACTTTGCTATTATCTACGAATTAAACATTTCAATTTTATAGGAAAGTAAAAATAAATTGTCAGGTCCGAATCCATTTCATATCATGCAACTTCAAGTCACAGAATCATTCGCCTTTCAGATAAGTTGTGCGTCATAGACTTTAGTGGGAGGTATTTTTTGAAGAACATTTTAAAATAAGCAAAGTGTTTTCTTAGAAATTTCTTAAATATATCGTTGTCTGAAAAAAATTCAAAAATTCTGTTTTTCGAGAAAAAAATTCTCGTGGCCGCAAAAATGGTTTAATCGACATAAACCTCATAGAATGCCCATCTTATAGAATTAAACATGTAACAAATAAACCAAAAAAAAAACAAAAAATAAAAATTTTGAGTATTTGAGAAAATCGTCTTTTAATATTTTCAGAAAAACATTGTAATTTTCAAGATTTTCAAATTTCTTAAAAAAAAATGCTCAAGTATTTAATTGAACAATTTTAAACTAAAATAAATTTGTAATTTCAAACTTTAAATTTAAACATTTGAGATTGTTTAACTTAGACCCTTCTTATGTTCAAGAGATTTAGTTTTAAATATTTTTAATTATTAAGATAGTTGCCGTATTAAAAATCAGATATCTGAAAAAGATAGTTTTTCTATGATTTTAACAATATAAATAATATTACTGGTTTTTTTTAAGGAAAAATTTTCTAACGAATGACTATATTTGTAAATTATTCACTCAATTAAAAAATTGTGAACAGAAAATCTGTAGGGAATGTTTCTTCGAAAAAATAAGTCGTGGTTGATTGATGGTTAAAGCTACAGTCAGAGAAAATTCAATTTCAAAAACTGTTGTTAAAATAATTCTTTTCACGTCAGTTTTGAAATTACTTCTTTCACAAGGCTTGAATGTTAATATTATTTCAATTCTGAAAAGGATAGAAAACTTTTTTCTTCCAGAGGGCAGAGATGGACTTCTAATAGTACAATCTCTTGGCGACAAAATCTATTGTAGACAAATATATGTATTTTGAAGTTTTCTTTGAAAAGGTTGACCAATTCTTTTTTTAAACATCTATAACTTTTTACCCAATTCAGATACTCAAATTTTCCTTCCAGATTCTCGTAAGGTTTATGGACCCATTTCGAAATCCGTTGAAAAATTGGAAAATCTTGGAAATTACAATGTTCTTCTGAAAATATTAAATGACGATTTTCTCTTATACTCCACCTTTCCATTTTTTGTTATTTATTGTTTGTTGAATGTTTACTTCCATAAGAGAGACATTCTATAAGTTTCATGTGGGTTAAACCATTTTTGTGACCACGAGAATTTTTTTCTCGAAAAATTGAATTTTGGAATTGTTTTCAGCCAACGATATATTTGAAAAAATTCTGAGAAAACAATTTTCTCATTTTCTACAAAAAATACCTCTCACTAAAGTCTATGATGAACAACATATTTGAGAGGTAAATTATTCTGTGACTTGAAGTTGCATAATATGAAATGGATTCAGACCGGAAAATTTATTTTTATTTCCTTAAATTTGAAATGTTTCATTCACAGCGATAATAACAAAGTATAATGAAATTTAAATTACGCGCATTCGATTTTTGCGCCACCTAACAGCAATGGTCAGAACCACCTCTGAGCACTTTCCTTGAGATTTTGAGGTTATCTCGCCTCAAATGTTTCGCTGGTGCAATTATAATTGCCTGAATGATTATTTTGTTCATTATCATCTACTATATAAGAATAAATAACCTACTCTCCTTATTTTGAACGTCACCCCTTCCTGAATATATTCCGACGGGCGAAATAAAATACCGTCCTTATTTGGCCATAACTGTTTTTCGACATAAGCTACCGTCAGCTATTTCGCCATACATGTATGGCGAAATAGTAGCCGCCTATATTATATTACTATATATTATTCTTAAGTTTGAGGTTATATTGACTCGAACACATTTGATCAAATGTTTGCTAATTTAAAATGAAATTTAAGTTTATGTAACCAAAAATAGATCGAATTTTACATGCTGATTACAGATCATTCGTTCTTAGCTTACTTAACCCGTTTTTATTTTTTATTTTGAAGATTTTGAATTACAAATATTGAACATAACCTAAACTTGACTGAATGTATCATCTGATCGATATTTCAGACCCTTTATCTGTCTTGAGCTTATGTATGAACATTTAAGTTTATTTTTATTTTACAGACAAGTTATCAATCAATACCTTAAATGATCAAAAATAAGTAACCTCAATTATTTACCACCGTTATTTGACATAATCATCATGTTAATATTTTGGATGTTTCAGTTGAATATTTTCGATGTTACAGAGTAACATCTCACTTTTCCATATCTACAGATGCTAATTTTGAAGCTAAACATAAAGTTAAACATTGAATTATTAAATTAAACTAATTATTAAATTAAACATTAAAGTTAAACATAAAATATGTTAACTCTGAACTTCTCGATGTTACGTTTGAACATCTATTTTTCTTCATGCGAATAGACTCAGGACTTTATCCGGACCTATTCGGAAAACTGCCGAGTTTTGTGACCAGGATGTATCCGGGAGTTATACAAGACTCCCGGAAATATTTATCCAAGTCTTATCCAGTTCTAGCAGGGATGTAGACGGCACATGACTTCGCTATCCGGCCCTATCCGGTACTTATGTGGGTCATCAGGAAATATTTATTTTTTTATTCATATATAAATTTTATATAAATTCTTCCAGATAATAAATACTTGAATCTGAAATATTCTATCTTTAGAGTTGAATGTGAACATTCTACCGATAGACGGGGATGCAAGAGCACTTTTTTGTTCATTCTATGTCCTGATGAAAACTTGATTGATTCTTGTGCAGAATATCCTCCTGATAATAAGCAATTAATCGGTAGAGTTACGACGTTTCACGAAAAGTTTCAAGTGTACATTCATAAGAACGATGCATAGAGTGAAAATATTTGATCTTATTGATATTACAGCTGAAATTTCTGGTTCCAAGTCCCGGATAGGTCCCCGATAGACCCGTTAAAATATACTTCATCTGACTTGGTCTCTTTATCGATGCAAATACTCCCAGATTGGTCCCGGATACACCCGGACAGACAACTTTCTTAACTTTACAGGAAATCAAATTCTGGTTCCATGTCCCGGATAGGTCGCGGGTAGAACCAGATAGATTGACACTTATTGAGTTCTTGTACCTGATAGACCTGGATAGATGCTAGTTTAGATTCAGAGAAAATGAATTTCTGTATCCGTGCTCCGGATATGACGCGAGTGTACTCGGATAGAAGGACAATGTCTTATTCGTCCAAATAAATCATTGGTTACGTTTTCCCGAAATAACCTGGATAGTCCCGAATTATTCCCACATAAAAAATAAGTAACCCGATGGAGCCCGTATATACCAGTATAAAAGTTCTATCCGCTTTCTATCAGGGCCTTATCTGGCATTTGATGCAGGGTAGTTCTGTACTGCAACCCTTCAACATTTGGATCCCCTTAAAAAAAAAAATATATATTTTTCTTTTCTTTGCCCTACAGTACATCAACACTTTTCATAGTCACGGTAAGTATTTTCAAAGATTAATCATTCTGACATCAATAATGGGAATTAGGTTTTTGTTCTTCATATTTTCGAAATATTAATTTGTCTTTATAAAAAAAATCACGTCGACAACAAATATTCTGAACAAACGATTTCAATCTTGTTCAAAATTCTTCACAGCCTGTACGTCTTTTATTTGCACATGGGGTGAAAATTGATCTAAAAACATTCCTAGGATTATTTTAACGAAAATACATCAGTAAAATTATTTATATTTCTTAAGAATGAATAAATTGAGCCATGCCTGTATGAATGAAATACAAAAATATCGAAGTGCTATAATAAAATTCGTTTCTTGTCCTGAATAAATCACAAGCAAAAATAATAGTGCTTTCATCTCAATTCTCCATCTACATATGCAAAAAGCTTACATTCATATAGCGGTAAATTTCGAAGTATTATCATCCTTCCGAGCACGTACGAACACTTTCTTCTTTAATACATCGGCGACAATGACGAGCCTTTATACAGTGGAGGATCATCGGGATATATCAAATGACAAGCGAGCAGGATGATGCCGCAGGAAATTATGCGTACAAGTAGAAAATCGTAAACTCGTGAAGCGATTAGAATGAGGTTGCATGGCACCTACAAATGCTGTACATTTATTTATTTCAACGTGTCCTCTTCTCGCACGAAATACGAATCGAAATGCACTCTTTTAATTATCGTCAAAGACTGAAACTCTGAATCTAATCACCGACTTCAAATTACTTATCGAGCATCTCCATTTATATATATATATATAATTAAAAACAAAGTTAAACAACCACCGCAGGGTACCACTAAGAGCAACTGCCATCTTGAAAAAATGTCAATGGCCCCCAGTAGAACCGCGGTAAAATACACCTATGGCCACGTCTCACATCCGTGAGATGGGTGGTCACAGGGCACGACGAAATCACAACGACAGGCCGGCGAAACCCTCGTGTGTCTTGAGGACACGAAGCGACCCAAGGATGACAGCTTTCTGCATCCATCTCGCAAGAGCCTTGGCATATTTTTGGCACGCGGGTATGGCTTTAAGGTTACGAACCAGCGATAATTTCACACCTCCGAGAGCACCTATCACAAGAACAATCACTCGTACCGAATATTTTGGGTACAGTCGAAGCAGCTCTCTTTTAAGGTCTTGATATCTCTCCTCTTTTTCTTTCTCCTTTGCAGTGATGTTGTATTCGGATGGAGCCGAGAATTCGATCACGAATATAGTTCGTTTCTCGAAGTCTTGGAGAACAATGTCAGGCCTCGAGTGCGCAACGGAGACTGCTGCCCGAAAATC
>CAKNXH010062060.1:246633-260204 GCA_932178445.1 Andricus quercusramuli | reverse complement strand
TAAGTTTCTCGAAGACACAAGATTGAATCAATGCACCAGGTGTAAAAAACACATCTTCTCCGGGGAAGCCTGGCTTTCACAGTACCTCAGGGTCTCCGGAGTAAGTTCCTCGTAGACACGACATTGAACCATTGCACCAGGTGTAAAAAACACACTTTCCCCGAGGAATTCTGGCTTTTACAGTACCTTAGGGTCTCCGGAGTAAGTTCCTCGTAGACACGACATTGAACTATTGCACCAGGTGTAAAAAACACATCTTCTTCGAGGAAGTTTGGGTTTTGCAGTACTTCAGGGTCCCTGGAGTAAGTTCCTAGAAGACGCGAGATTGAACCAATGCACCAGGTGTAACAAACACATCTTTTCCGAAAAATCTAATTTTTTACAGTACTTTAGGGTCCCTGGAGTAAGTTCCTCGAGGACATGAGATTGAACCAATGTACCAGGTGTAAAAGCACATCTTCTCCGGGGAGGTCTGGGTTTTACAGTACTTTAGGGTCCCTGGAGTAAGTTCTCGAAGACAAGAGATTGAACTAACTCACCAGTTGTAAGAAACACATCTTCTCCAGGGAAATATAATTTTTTACAGTACTTTAGGGTCCCTGGAGTAAGTTCCTCGAGGAATCGAGATCAAACCAGACTTCCCCGAAGAAGATGCGCTTTCCACACCTAGGGCATCGTTTGGATCTCGTGTCGTCAAGGAATTTACTCCAGGGACCCTAAGGTACAGTAAAACCCAGACTTCCCCGGAGAAGATGTGTTTTTTACACCTGGTGCAATGGTTCAATGTCGTGTGTATGAGGAACTTACTCCGAAGACCTAAAGGTACTGTAAAACCCAGACTTCCCCGGGGAAAATGTGTTTTTTACACCTGGTGCAATGGTTCAATGTCGTGTCTACGAGGAACTTACTCCGGAGACCCTAAGGTACTGTAAAAGCCAGACTTCCCCGGAGAAGATGTGTTATTTACACCTGGTGCATTGGTTCAATCTAGCGTCCTCGAGGAACTCACTCCAGGGACCCTAAAGTACTGTGAAACCCAGACTTCCCCGGAGAAGATGTGTTCTTTACACCTGGTGCAATGGTTCAATCCCGTGTCCTCGAGGAACCCACAGTAGGTGCAAGGTTTTGACATGGGTAGCATAATTTTCTCGAACAAGATGTTGTTCGCATACCTGGTGCAAGAGTATGGTATGATGTCCGGAGTGTGATTTCTGCGAGCGCAGTTCATTACCGGAAGTCAAAGTTAGTCAAAAATTAGTTTGTAGAAATGTTTGTAGAATTTCCGTATGGAATTTCCACATGGAATTTCCACATGGAATTTCCGTAGAACGGTTTCCGTAGAATTTTTTCACGTGGGGAGACATGGACCTGTCAAGAAAACGACAGGAGTAAAATCAACGCGATCGGCATGAAACCTCTGCGCATAATATGCGGGAAAACACTGATGGACAAAGTACGAAACGAGGTGGTTCGGACATCTTGAAAGAATGAACGATGAACGACTGACCAAGCAAGTGTATAAAGGTGAAGTAAATGGCAGAATGCCCAGAGGTAGACCGCCGAAAGAATGGTTAGAATCTGTGAATGAGACACTAATCCGAAGAGACATAAGAAGCCATAGAAACACAAGAGCTTGCATGAAAAAATGCATGGATGTGAAGGAAGCTAGAGTAGTATCCCAGAACAGAGAAGAGTGGCGACAAATAGTTTGTAAACAGAGTGACAATAGAGTGAATGATGCCTGAAACAAAGACCTAGGATAATAATGGGCCCAAGTAGGGAACCATGCATAATAACTTTGTGAGGCTCCTCAATTGGGGTGATCTCTAGAGAGATTGATCAGAAACCTGGGTCGGAGCAGTGTTGCGGAATGAACGTGTCATTTAAATAAATAACACGAAATTTGGAGGGCTTATTTTTCTCACTAATATCTTGAAACTAACCAAAGAATTTCTAAAAATATTTATTATATTTTTGAGCACTCAATAATATTTTAAAAGTCGGTTCTTTATAGTAAAAGTTTTTTCATCATACCTCAACAAAAAATGCGACCTTCTATGCCTGTGGAGCGGGTCGAAAATCGAATTTTCAACCATAGGGAAGAAAATTCGATTGTCAACCCGCTCCACAGGAATCTCAAGTCGAATTTTCGATTATCGATATGATGAAAAATTGTATGCATGACTCGGGCCGAGACAACGATTTCACCCGTATGATATCAGCCATCGCTTCGCTCGGGCAGCTAACTTCACACTCGTGAAATCGTTGCCTTTCGACCCTCGTCACGCAATATACTATTTCATTAGCATAATTCAAAGTTGATGCAAGAATATAAAAGATTCCTTGGTTTGAGACGAATCGATTGACCTATAATATTAATACATTTTATTAACCCTCAAACGGCACACTAGTGCGAATTCGCACCAGCAAAAATTTAAAAGCGCTGATATTTTTTCTAAAACTATTTTCAAGGTCTCTCACCGCTACGTTACATATGTCCATATACCCACAAATACATGACGCGTAAACAGATAGTCATCCGCCTGCGAGCAGCCGAGTGAAACACTGTAAAAGTTTCAAGTGGTGCAAATTCGCACTAGTGTGCCGTTAGAAGGTGCCAAGTCGTGTTTTATGAAAAATTGTAAAACGTTGTTTCTGTGCCTGAAACAAGATCTTTCATAAAAAGGTAAGTTAATTTGTTCATAAATATGTCTATAAACAAAAAGAAAGATTATAAACAATAATAAATAACATTTCATGAACCAGTGAAAATATTGCACGAAAAGCACAAAGTTTACAATTACTCGCTATTGTTAGACTTTAAATTGATGTGATGATATTTTTTCAACCATTTTTTTTTTATATTAATAATGGCGGAGTAAGGACGTCGTTACAGTTTGGGAAGTTCTAGGCCTGTTCTGCAGGCACTAGCAGAAGAGTCTGAAGACGATGTGCGTCGATCACAGAGCTTCTGTCTGCGTTGACTGCATTGGTCTTAATGAATAATGTTCAATGATGATTGTCATAAGAGTAATAGTTTCACAATATAATAATGTTAATTTTTTCTAGAAATAGGTAGTAAAACTTTGTTCTTTTCTCTAAATATTCTATGTACTTTTACTCTTTCTAACAAACCCTCACGTCACACATCACCGCCCTGACACACTTCACTGATCAATCTTTTTACCAATCAGTCACATGGAGAGCTTCCCAGAGTTATAATAAAATGAATTCTTTCAAACTTTGAAACAAAAAACACTATTTATGCAATAATATGCTTGTATACTGCAAAAATAACAATGCGTGCTGTCCTGCACTCGTGATATACTTCATACAAAAATACCGAAAATCTGACACATCTGGAAAAATACTTAATCTAATTTTATCGGATTGGCATATTTTTTTCATGAAAGAACATCTATTTAAATAAAGAATCGCGTTAGTTACGTTTAAATACCTTTAATTTTGAAAAAATTATGTTTTTTTGTTGAAAATGTCTATTTTTCAAGAAAGCCTTTTTTTAATAACAATTTTGTGATGAGTTGATATAATTTTCGATAAATTCAAGTTGCCCCAACGGATTGGGCGAGAAATTTTACCCCAAAATCATATATTTATACGCAGATTTTGAAAGTTATTTTCATATTAAAATGTTCAGCTGAAATCACAAAATCCCAATTCGCACTAGTGTGCCGTTTCCGTATGCTGGGTTGAAGTGTGCCGTTTGAGGGTTAAATAGTAGGGATGTGATGGTAATTTATATATATGGAAAATCGGTTTTTTATAGTGGAACTTTTTTCATTAACATAATTCAAAGTTGATGCAAGAACAGAAAAGATGTGTTGATTCCATACGAATCGATTGACCTATATGATATATTAATACATTTTATTAAAGAGTAAGGAAGCTATGGTAATGCATAATATTTGGAAATACGGGTTTTTATAGTCAAACTTTTTTCTTCAACATAATTCAATGTTGATGCAATAATAGAAATGATTCTTCCATTCGAAAGGAATCGATTGACCTACAATATTAATACATTCTATCGAAGAGTAGGGCAGTTATGTTACTTTATAATATTTCAATCATCTGTTTCAAACAGAAAAACTTTTTTCATCGGCATAATTCAAAGTTGAGGCATGAATAGAAAAGACTTTTTGATCATATATTTTCAAATAGAGTAATTCTGAAAATTCTTGTAAAGAAGTCATGAAGCTGGGAAAGGGATAGGGTGCGACAGAAATTTTTTCTTCCCTTTTCCAGTATTAAATTCAATATTTTATATTATTATTATTATAGAGCGCGCGACTGCTGGATCTCGCGCTTCGCGCTCGATGATATATTTATCTCCCGCTTCGCGCTCGATTATGTATTCTCCTCGCGCTGCGCGCTCGTAGCAAGTATTATAAAATGATCAAAACCTCTACATGTAAAGTGATTGTTAAATTTGTTTTTAATTTAGACTGGGAAGGATCTTTATTTACTCAAGGTTCTATCGACCTTAAGGAAGACATTGTCATCCAGACAGGCGCGCTTCGCGCTCGATATTTGATTTGAAAATCATATGAACCTTTCGTTCCACGCTCTGTTCTGTGCACCGTATGATGGAAACAAAAAGGTTTAAGCGCACTTACGGCGCGCGATTTGGTCGTCGCGCTTCGCGCTCGGAAATACACTAATCGCGCACTTCGTATTTCGTGTTATATGTCCTTCATATACAAATTACTGAATTTGTATTTGATTTCAAATAAAGAATAATGGTATAATTTAGGCGACAAATTTTATTAGTTAAAATGTTATTTTAGCTTGTGCCATTTTTCAAAAAAAGTGAATTTTTTCATGTTGAATATATTCTTACAACAAAATATGATTACAAGTTTGTGAATCTTTTTTGAATGCACAATTTCTGTTCCTTCATCTGTTTTCGTAGCTTGCATTGTTTTTCCAAAACTTTGATTTTTTTACTGTCAATGTTATTTTCGCGAATAAAACAAAAACTACGCATCCTATCGAAACATGATTCACAACAAATTTATACCTCTTCTTTGGATGAACAAATTTTGTCTCATGCTTGTAAATGGTGCCTAAAGGACCTTATTTGAGCAGACTGTGCGCGAAACAATTTTCGCGCATGCCCAGTTTGAAGATGGTTTACTTCAGACACTGCTGAAAAAGCTGCGCATGCGCACTTCGAGATGAGATATTTTAGATACTGGCATAGGTAACTTTCAATACTGGTGATGTCGGTATCTTCTTGAAATAAATTTAGATTCAACTTGAACAAATGTTTTGATGATTGAAGTTTTGGTTTTAGGTTTTCTTACCCTCCTCCCCTCCGGGCATAAGAGCATAAACGCCAAAAAAATTTTTTCAACAAATTTTTTTTCATACAAAATTTTTTTCAACCAATTTTTTCCAACAATTTTTTTTCACAAATTTTTTTTCACAAAATTTTGTTCTCAAAAATTTCTTTTCACCAAATTTT
Source organism: Andricus quercusramuli (assembly GCA_932178445.1). Taxonomy (NCBI): domain Eukaryota; kingdom Metazoa; phylum Arthropoda; class Insecta; order Hymenoptera; family Cynipidae; genus Andricus; species Andricus quercusramuli. The sequence continues at coordinate 254,716 of CAKNXH010062060.1, read as the reverse complement.
TTCTCAAAAATTTTTTTGCGCAATATAATGATAGCGTGTGATACACGTGCGCACTTTTATCACAAATAAGTATTTTCTATTTTCAATGCTGTTTTTTGCGAATAAAACAAAAACAACGCGTCATATCAGAAAGTGAATGAACACAAATTTGGGGATCTTTTTTAGGTGCACAATTTTGGTCAATCCATCTTTCGTCGTATCTTGCATAGTTTGACAGCAAAATTGAATTTTTGATTTTTCATTATTTTTTTTGTGCGATCAAAATTTGAATGTTTGATTTTTCAAAAAATTCAAAAAGTTGTTATGAAAATATTGTAGGATATTCAAAAAGCAACATTTTTCTACTCTTGACTTTTTTCATATCGTGCGTTTTTCTGCTTAAAATGTTCATTTTCGTTTGTTTTTTGGAATTTTGAAAATGCTATAACTCCGGTAATTTTCTTTTTCATCAGAAAAAGTCATTTTGATATTTTTTCTGCCTTCTAGCGTACTACTAATAACCTTACATAGAATTTTCAAATATTAAAAAAAAAGTGCTCTCAAAAATTTTCAAAATGTGCTCACTTTTTGAATTTTCATCCAAAATAGCTGGTTAACGAACTCGTTCTTTCCTTGTAGGCACAATTCAAGCACAATTCAATCTGATCAATCTTTCGAAATTGATCGTGCCTACACGATACTACAGACAGACAGGCATACTAAGAGACAGATATACACCTTCGTAAAAATAGTTTTTTCTGACTCAGGAGGTCTGAAAACGTGGAGATTTGATGAAAACCGACAAAGTCCAATTTTACATATAACTAATACCTTCTCATTAGAATGAGAATGTAAAAATTGTTTTAACAAGATAAAAAAGAAAATGTTGTTCTGGAACTATGAAACAGTATTTGAAAAGGCGCGACCAACTGATGCCAGGTGACGCTAGTCACGTTAGACATTAGAATAACAATTTGTTGTGTGGTCCATTGATAGCCACTCTCCCCTACTTGAATTTCTTAAAACGCCATTAAATTCGCTCTAATTATGTTGAATTTCATCAGATTCCCATGAATCCGTTTTAATTCATTTGAGCTACTTTTAAATCCGCTGAAATCCGCTTGAATTCGTTTATGCACTTTCGTAGAAGTTCCAATTAATTCAATAGAATCATACATCATACATCACAAAATCATTTGCAACTCAAATAAATATATTTTTTGTCTGGAAACGAAAATTCACGTTTTTTGGCAAAACGACACAAGATAGGAGGACAGTCAAAGGAACAAAATTATATCTCTGAAAAAGGTCTAGAAAAATGCTTCTTCATACTTTTGCTATCTGGCGTTAGTTTCAAGGAAAACCAATACCATTTTGCCAATTTTGAACTATTTTGAAATTTTCCAACGATTTTGACAGAGCACGAGAAATTCTATCAGAATCAGAAAGAAAAAGAAAAAAAAGGATTTTTTTTTAAATATATAAAAAAAATTTTTAGCTCGATTTTTAGCATATCGGTAAGATACGTGTTTGGCTTGAGCATGCGGACTGTTTGACCGATATGAAATGAATTCGGTCTAATGTACAATGATTGTCACACATAAATAAGACTATATTGTTAAATTGTCAACTTTACAAGAAGATATGGTTTCTCTGTGATATAACTTGCAAACAGTCAATGCTGGAACTATAGACTTTTTCATGTCGATTTTTTCAACATATGAAAACGACAAAAATAGTTTGATTAAAAAGAAGGTAATATTGGGCCGAGTAAAGAGTCTTCTATCAAATTTTCATAACTGTCAAAGCTATTGCGAAATGAACGTGGAAGTTGGATTCAGCGTTATAAAAAGGGAAAAAACCATGTACCTTCTTTTGCCAAACAAATTTCCAACATTCACTTATAGCGCGATTTGTGAAGTTACAAAAAAATATTTGGCCCGATGTTTCTCAAAAACCTGACGTATAGGCAAAAAATGGAGATCACATTCGCATTCAGCACGAAAAAAATTGACATTGAAAATGACACAAGACCCCCTTTCATGAATATTACATTTGGTTGACACGTATAATTTTCAAGTCTCAGTATAAATAACGGGGAGAAGACAAATAGATTTTCCAGGTGACCTCTATCTCTCTGTAAGAGTTTAAGAAAAAATAAAGAGCCTTTTGAATGATCTCTTATAGTGTTGTTCACGAGAAAGAGGTTAATGATAACCGCACAAGTAGAAAACGTGTTACCACGGGGACACTCGATGGAGATCTTTTGCTGGGGTTGACGAAAACAATGTTCAGGGGTGTGAGACGATCGATCGTCCATAGAAAACAATGCTTTGAGGACAAGGTAACAAATGATCACCGCCTTATCGGTAAAAGGATGAGCTCTGACATCGTTACGGTCATTGTACTGCGATTGCGTGTACATTTCTGTTTCGACACTAAACCAATAGTTTTCGCGCAAAAGTGTTCTCATTCACATTACAAGAAATTATACTTTAATACTGATGATTCTTCCTTACGCTTTTCATAAGTATTATACACTATACATTCTATGAATATCAACTACAATGTAATAAAAGAAACAAAAATACCTATATTGTTTCCTTTTTTATGGATATCAGTCACATATTTGAAGCATGTAGCTACAATTAACCCTGCTGCTAGATTTCAACCACTTGAAGGTTATTTTTGTTGAATGTAAATTCTAAACTAAAATGGGAGTAGCAATGACTCTTATTTCTTATAGGATGGTATCTTGAAAAATCATTGTGATTAACATTTTTTATTTTTTGAGCGACCTCCCATATTATTTCAATGAATTGACTAATCGCTCTATTTTGCAGAATATACCCGTGTGAAAAAATGTCATGTCAGTCTAAAGTCAAGTCTGGCCCAGATCTGGCTTCTTCTAGACTGTGTAGACTGGAAGATATAATCTGGTCCAGATCTAACGCTAGTCTTGTCCAGGTCTGACTTTATCTACATCGCCCAGTCTGGAAGTTCTGGTCTGGCCCACGGCTGGTGCTGGTCAGCTATCCCAGAACAAAAAACTCTCATTTCGATCAGTGAATTTTTCCTTGATATACTTCGAAAAAGTTACAAGGTGTCCTAAATGATAGAAAATAGCAAATTCATACTATCAAAGCAAGACTTTTTTTCCTATAACCTTAACAGTCTAGTCTGTTCCAGGTTTTCAGGTTTTGCGCTAATCAGCTAAATGTGCCTTGGGGTTGTCCAAATTTATACCTGTAAAAACTCGACCTTTGGTTTTTGGAGATGACCCCCCTCCCAATTCGTTTTTTTCCGGAAAAAGAAATTTCGTAATTTTTTTTTCAACGTTAACCCGTGCTTTTGAAATTAACATGGGATTTCAAATGGGGAAAATTTGATTTTCAAAAAATGAAAAAAAGAAGTACTTGTTATACACTTTTTGTGAATTGAAGTATAGCCTCCTCTTAAGGAGTATTCAAGGTATAATTTTCACTGGAAAGCTTTTAATGCTGACACCCTCAATCCCGTTTTATTCTAACCGGAAAACGCCCCAAAAAATGTAAAATAGCAATTTTCTATCAAATTCATGCTAAAGACGGTACTTTGTGGAATTTTTTTAACATTAATTATTTTTAATCGATGGGTGACGAGTTTTTCAGAATTTCAAACAATTTTAAATTGCTTAACATATTTTTGTAATTTAAACAATTTCCATTTGATTAAACAATTTTTTCCCCTAAAATTGGAAAAAGTTGTTACTTCCTGGAAATGATGACATAAATAAAAAATGTTGAGAGCAATATTTATTAAAGGATATTTGGTCATTATTTAAATAATTTTGATTTATTTGAACAATTTTTTCCCCTGTTAAGCAAGAAAAAGTATTATCTTCTGGAATTAATGACACAATTAACGGATATTGGGAATAATTTTTTTCTCTAAAGGATATTTAGCAATTTTTTGAATAATTTTTTTCCTCTGTAAATCGTGAAAAGTTTACTGCAATTTTTTTTCTCTTTTTTTCTGCAATTAATGGCTCTATTAACGAACGTTAAGAGTAATATTTTTTGCTGAAGATATTTTTCAATTATTTAAACAACTAATAATCATTCACTGGCACCTGTTCGTATACGGAAGGTGGAGAAAATTCTAGATTTTTTAAATCTCTTACACTATGTCGCCTAATATTCAGTATTTCCTTATCTCAGAACATATATGTATAACTGCTCTGAGAAAAGTAAAGTGTTTTTTTTTCTCTTAAAATCATCCCCCATATGTTCTGCATGCAAATTATTTTCAGTTCACAGATTCCAATCATCCACGGGGGTGACTTTAAGAAGAAAAAAAAACACTATACTTTACTTAGAGCAGTTAAATTTAATTGCAGAAAAGAATAACTTTTTACGATTTACAGGACAGATTGTTTAAAGAAATAAAAATTGTTTCAAAATTGCTAAATATCCTTTAGAAATATATTGTTCTTAATATTCTTTAATTGTGTCATTATATCCAAAAAAGAATAACTTTTTACGATTTGAGGAAGGAAAAATTATTTAAACAAATAAAAATTGTCCAAATATTTACCAAATATGTTAAACAAGAACTACTCTTGACATTAATCAACTTTGCATCATTCATCCTATGAGATAATAACTTTTTACAATTTACAGAGGGAAAAATTGTTTAAACAAATAATAATTGTTCAAACAATTTGAAATTATTTCAAAAATACTTGAAAACTCGTCACTTATCGATAAAAAATAATTCATGCCAACGGCCATACCACGCTGAAAAAACCAGTTCTCGTTAGATCACTGAAGTTAAGCAGTGTTGGGCACAGTTAGTACCTGGATGGGTGTCCATTCGGGAATAATACTACTGCGTGTTGTTGGCGTCGTGGGTGTGGTGAGCCCGCACTTGTAGTTCTTTACTACAAGAAACTATCCACCTAGAAACACTACCCGAATCGGGTAGTGTCACGCCTACCCCGAAAGGGAAATGGCGTAATGGTATACATACATGTTGAAAAAATTCCAAAAAATATTGTCTTTAGCATGAATTTGATAGAAAACTGCCATTTTGCATCTTGTGGGGCATTTTTCGGGCACAATAAAAGAAAATGGGAGGTATCAAAATTAAAAGTGATTGAATGGGAACTATTCCTTGAATACTCCTCGAGGGATGACTATACTTCAATTCCCAAAAAGTTTATAACAAGTACTTATTTTTTTGAGAATCGAGAATTCCCTATTTAAAACCCCTTCTTGGGGTCGGCGGAGGGGGGAAGGAGGGGTGAAAAATGACTTTCATGGTGAAAAATGATTTTTTTCAAAATTATTAAAAAAATAAAGGGAGTCCAGCCAGAGGTTGACTGGCCTCCAACTAGCGGCTAATCAGCTATCAACTAGTGGCTGTCCGGCCAATAATTAGTAGTTGAGCATTCGGTCTAGCCTGAAGCTAGCAAAAAAAAAAACGTTACACTTTTAGACAGACCCTGGCTAGACCACCTGGTCAGCGTCAAGAATGGAACCAGAATATCTGGTATGGGCCAGGCTAGCCCCAGAAGATTTTTCCACATGGGTATTTTTGCACTATTGAAATTTCTTTATTGGTACTTATCAGGCAATTGTATTTAGTCTTCAATTGTTTGACTTTTAATGCTTGAATTCGAAGTTGAGCCTTGACTACTTAAAGCTTAAATTATTTTCAGATTATTGCCAAACTCAGTTTATATATTGAAAATTTATTTTAAAAAATGGATAAGCGGTCTATAAATTTTGCCCTGTGAACTCTAAATAAATGTAAATAAATGTAATACAACACATACAAAAATTACTTATATTTTTCTCAGAAATAATTATACTAAACGGTTTTTCGTCGACAAGATCAGTAGTAGCGCGGGTGTGGATCTGAGTTTGCAATAGTGTATAGGAGCAGCAAGGAATAAATTGCAGGGACAGGATTTCTCAAATTGCCGGCTCGAACGTCCGCATACGTAGTATGGTAGTATACTCTATGGTGAATAGTCGTGTGCCAGCACGGGAATCGAGAATCGAGTCGAAACCAATCAGCGGGTGTAATGGAGATCGATAACCATAAGGCGATCTTCTCCAAGCAAAACGTGCGCTGTAAATATATATATATATATATATATATATATATATATATATATCATATACCATGCACATACGATATCGATACACAAAGCATATTATAAACACATTCACATATAGATACATAGTTACGTCCTCGCCCGTTCGACGGACCCTCGCGACCGCATTTATTATGCGGCAATACAACTTCCAAGATAAATGATATCTAATGCAGTGCAACGAGGATGTTTGCTAGAAAGAGGAGCATTTCGACGTTCTTCTTGCGAGATTTTGTTCCAATTCCGAAACAAGTTGACTGATCCAATTCCTGATTTACCACATCTAATTATATGTATATACATTACGGTTATAATCATTTCTTTTTTTCCAAATCACTGATTGGCATAATTTTTATTGTGCCTAATTACTATTTTCCCTTATTTTTATTTTTCCAAATGACCTTTTGACCTTAGCTTTATATTTCTACATGAGAATTTGCACTACATTTTTAATTTCGAAATAGCTTTTACCCGTAACTTCATTTTTTCGAATTTCAATTTATACAAATTTTGATTTTTCCCAAATTAGTATTCGACATAATTTTTATTTTGCCGAATTCTATTTCACTATTTCTATAAAAAACGTTAATTTCCTTTTTTGTTGTTGTTATTATCGGAATTTCAGTAAATTCATATGACTTTTATTTTAAATCAATTTCCAAATCTTCTCCAATTGAATAAAAATATAAAATGCATTTGCGTGAACGCTCAGGCCGTTAAGCCCTCGGACTTTCTGTTTGACTTTATAGGTCCGGGGTTTGATCCCTCAGCCGGTTCCCCAACCCAGTCCGTGTATGGTGAGGTATCAAAGAAATTAGGCTATCCAAAATGTCGTATTAGGTATACTACTCTAATCATATAACTTGAATGCACTTGTCTGAAGAAGTTAAGTCTGAGGGTTTCTTTTGAATAATAGTAATAGAAGGGATGTGAGAAATATTGCTTGTACAAAATAACAATTTGAAAACTGATCTTTTATTGAGCCTGAAATTGACAGATTTAGCAATCGAAAAATGAAAGAATTTATTTTGTAAAATAATAATTTTCAAGTTTATATACGAATAATTAATTTAAAAAATCAAAAGAGTTTAAAAAAGTTTGTATGCATTATTCCAGCCTTGAAAGACATTCCTTATCATTATGAAGGAACGGACTTCGTCAGGGCTGAGTTTAAGCCGAAGAGACTTTTTGTTTCGACTCTTCGTCATTTCCCGTACCATAGTGGGAGTTATCGCTAAGTAAACAGAAGAAAAAAACACCGGCCGGTCTTCGTGGCGAAAGATGAAATGCTGCACTGTCCACTGCCCCACCTGTACCCTTATCTGGACAAACAAAACGTATCCGTTGATACACAGAAACCACGGTCCGAGGAGAGAGTCGATAAGTGTTTCCCTTTTTCGGCCTCGCAAATAGTGACCGAAACCCCCTCAGAACCTGGCCCCTCTATTCACCATAAAACCCAATGGAATTCCAATAATGGGTCTCAGTGTCACTAGTAGGGGGTATCTTGAATCTTTGAATTCGTCACTTGAGACCACAAAGTAGAGAAATATATGGTATTTTACTACTTTTTATGGATAACTGTTTTATTATTTCGTAGAACTTGCATCTTCAATATTTCTGCATATACTTTATAGTGGAATAAAATTTGAACTGGATGGTAAATACAATTTTGTATCTGTTTTCTCAATGTCAACTTTAGTAAGTTGACAATTTTTTTCTACGCATATCCTGCGATTTTCAAACATTTGAGAAAATTTAAGAATTAAAATTTTGAAAAACTCAAACCGCGAAGATCAACTGCCATGACTTTACTAAAAAATATCTCTTGATTTGTTTATAACAATAGCTGAAAACATAATGCTTCTATACTCTGGCCGAATTAAATATTATACAATACTGCCTTCTTTATAAAGATATATATATATATATATATATATATATTTTTTTTTTTTTTTTTTT